>CAKAJE020001222.1:0-37693 GCA_916610135.2 Macropis europaea | reverse complement strand
CTAGAAGTTTAATAGTGCATTTTACTCGCCATTTCATGCGCTTTGAGATCCCGCTTAGCCCAATACGCTATCTGCAATAGGAGCGACGTAAATTGAACAAATGTGATAGAATTTCGCTGAATTCTTAAATTAACCATAACCTAAAATGATCTAATCGGGTCTCTGTCTGCCCTATCATAGAAGTTTAATAGTGCATTTCCCTCGTCATTTCATGCGCTTTGAGATGCCGCCTAGCCCAGTACGCTATCTGAAATAGGAGCGACGTAAGTTGAACAAATGTGATAGAATTACGCTGAATTAATATATTAACCTTAATGTAAAATGATCTGATCGGGTCTTTGTTCGCCCTACCCTTGAAGTTTAATAGTGCACATTTCTCGCCATTTCATGCGCTTTAAGATGCCGCCTAGCCCAGTACGCTATCTGAAATAGGAGCGACGTATGTTGAACAAATGTGATAGAATTACGCTGAATTCTTATATTAACGGTAATATAAAATGATCTAATCGGGTCTCTGTTCGCCCTACCCTAGAAGGTTACTAGTGCATTTCACTCGTCATTTCATGCGCTTTGAGATGCCGCTTAGCCCAATAAGCAATCTGAAATAGGAGCGACGTAAATTGAACAAATGTGATAGAATTTTCTGAATTCTTAAATAAACCATAATATGAAAT
This sequence comes from Macropis europaea, assembly GCA_916610135.2. NCBI lineage: Eukaryota > Metazoa > Arthropoda > Insecta > Hymenoptera > Melittidae > Macropis > Macropis europaea. The sequence goes on along the minus strand of CAKAJE020001222.1, from coordinate 37,019 downwards.
GATCTAATCGGGTCTCTGTTTTCCCTACCCTACAAGTTTAGCAGTGCATTTTACTCGCCGTTTCATGCGCTTTGAGCTGCCGCTTAACCCAATACGATATCTGAAATAGGAGCGACGTAAATTGAACAAATGTGATAGAATTTCCCTGAATATTATATTAACCTTAATGTAAAATGATCTAATCGGGTCTCTGTTCGCCCTACCCTAGGAGTTTAATAGTGCATTTCACTCGCCATTTCATGCGCTTTGAGATGCCGCTTAGCCCAATACGCTATCTGAAATAGGAGCGACGTAAATAGAACAATTGTGATAGAATTTCGCTGAATTCTTATATTAACCAAAATATAAAATGATCTAATCGGGTCTCTGATTGCCCTATCATAGAAGTTTAATAGTGCATTTTACTCGCCAATCCACACGCTTTGAGATTCCGCCTAGCCCAGTACGCTATCTGAAATAGGAGCGACGTAAATTGAACAAATGTGATAGAATTTGGCTGAATTCTTAAATTAACCATAATATAAAATGATCTAAACGGGAATCTGTTTGCCCTACCCTAGAAGTTTAATAGTGCATTTTACTCGCCATTTCATGCGCTTTGAGATGGCGCTTAGCCCAATACGCTATCTGAAATAGGAGCGACGTAAATTGAACGAATGTGATAGAATTTCGCTGAATTCTTATATTAACCAAAATATAAAATGATCTAATCGGGACTCTGATTGCCCTATCATAGAAGTTTAATAGTGCATTTTACTCGCCCTTCCACGCGCTTTAAGATGCCGCCTAGCCCAGTACGCTATCTGAAATAGGAGCGACGTAAGTTGAACAAATGTGATAGAATTTGGCTGAATTCTTAAATTAACCATAATATAAAATGATCTAATCGGGTCTCTGTTTGCCCTATCATAGATGTTTAATAGTGCATTTCACTCGTCATTTCATGCGCTTTGAGATGCCGCATAGCCCAGTACGCTATCTGAAATAGGAGTGACGTAAGTTGAACAAATGTGATAGAATTACGCTCAATTATTATATTAACCGTAATATAAAATGATCTAATCGGGTCCCTGTTTGCCCTACCCAGCAAGTTTAGCAGTGCAATTTTACTCGCCATTTCATGCGCTTTGAGATGCCGCTTAGCCCAATACGATATCTGAAATAGGAGCGACGTAAATTGAACAAATGTGATAGAATTTTGCTGACATCTTGAATTAACCATAATATAAAATGATCTAATCGGGTCTCTGTTTGCCCTACCCAAGAAGTTTAATAGTGCATTTCTCTCGTCATTTCATGCGCTCTGAGATGCCGCTTAGCCCAATACGCTTTCTGAAATAGGAGCGACGTAAATTCAACAAATGTGATAGAATTTCCCTGAAATCTTATATTAAACAAAATATAAAAGGATCTAAACAGGACTCTGATTGCCCTATCATAGAAGTTTAGAAGTGCATTTTACTCGCCCTTCCACGCGCTTTAAGATGCCGCCTAGCCCAGTACGCTATCTCAAATAGGAGCCACGTATGTTGAACAGATGTGATAGAATTACGCTGAATTCTTATATTAACCGTAATATAAAATTATCTAATCGGGTCTCTGTTTGCCCTACCCTAGAAGTTTAATGGTGCACTTTGCTCGCCATTTCATGCGCTTTGAGATGGCCGTTAGCCCAATACGCTATCTGAAATAGGAGCGACGTAAATTGAACAAATGTGATAGAATTTCGCTGAATTCTTATATTAACCAAAATATAAAATGATCTAGTCGGGTCTCTGATTGCCCTATCATAGTAGTTTAATAGTGAATTTCACTCGTCATTTCATGCGCTTTAAGATGCCGCCTAGCCCAGTACGCTATCTGAAATTGGAGCGACGTAAATTGAACAAATGTGATAGAATTTTGCTGACATCTTGAATTAACGATAATATAAAATGATCTAATCGGGTCTCTGTTTGCCTTACCCTACAAGTTTAGCAGTGCATTTTACTCGCCATTTCATGCGCTTTGAGATGCCGCTTAGCCCAATACGATATCTGAAATAGGAGCGACGTAAATTGAACAAATGTGATAGAATTTTGCTGACATCTTGAATTAACCATAATATAAAATGATCTAATCGGGTCTCTGTTTGCCCTACCCAAGAAGTTTAATAGTGCATTTCTCTCGTCATTTCATGCGCTTTGAGATGCCGCTTAGCCCAATACGCTATCTGAAATATGAGCGACGTAAATTGAACAAATGTGATAGAATTTCGCTGAATTCTTATATTAACCATAATATAAAATGATCTAATCGGGTCTCTGATTGCCCTATCATAGAAGTTTAATAGTGCATTTTACGCGCCATTTCATGCGCTTTGAGATGCCGCTTAGCCCAATACGCTATCTGAAATAGGAGCGACGTAAATTGAACAAATGTGATAGAATTTTGCTGAATTCTTATATTAACCATAATATAAAATGATCTAATCGGGTCTCTGTTTGCCCTACCCTAGAAGTTTAATAGTGCATTTTACTCGCAATTTCATGCGCTTTGAGGTGCCGCTTAACCCAATACGCTATCTGCAATAGGAGCGACGGAAATTGAACAAATGTGATAGAATATCGCTGAATTCTTAAATTAACTATAATATAAAATGATCTAATCGGGTCACTGATTGCCCTACCCTAGAAGTTTAATAGTGCATTTTACGCGCCATTTCATGCGCTTTGAGATGCCGCTTAGCCCAATACGCTATCGGAAATATGAGCGACGTAAATTGAACAAATGTGATAGAATTTCGCTGAATTCTTATATTAACAAAAATATAAAATGATCTAATCGGGTCTCTGTTTGCCTTATCCTAGAAGTTTAGTATTGCATTTTACTCGCCATTCCACGCGCTTTAAGATGCCGTCCAGCCCAGTACGCTATCTGAAATAGGAGCGACGTAATTTGAAGAAATGTGATTGAATTTCCGTGAATTCTTATATAAACCTTAATGTAAAATGATCCAATCGGGTCTCTATTCGCCCTACCATAGGAGTCTAATAGTGCATTTCACTCGCCATTTCATGCGCTTTGAGGTGCCGCTTAGCCCAATACGCTATCCGAAATAGGAGCGACGTAAGTTGAACAAATGTGATAGAATTTCGCTGAATTCTTTCATTAACATTAATGTAAAATGATCTAATCGAGTCTCTGTTTGCCCTACCATAGAATTTTAATAGTGCATTCTACTCGCCATTTCATGCGCCTTGAGATGCCGCTTAGCCCAATACGCTATCTGAAATATGAGCGACGTAAATTGAACAAATGTGATAGAATTTCGCTGAATTCTTATATTAACCATAATATAAAATGATCTAATCGGGTATCTGTTTGCCTTATCCTAGAAGTTTAATAGTGCATTATACTCGCCATTTCATGCGCTTCGAGATGCCGCTTAACCCAACACGCTATCTGCAATAGGAGCGACGTAAATTGAACAAACGTGATAGAATTTTGCTGAATTCTTAAATTAACCAAAATATAAAATAATCTAATCGGGTCTCTGATTGCCCTATCATAGAAGTTTAATAGTGCATTTTACTCGTCATTTCATGCGCTTTGAGATGCCGCTTTGCCCAATACGATATCGGAAATAGGAGCGACGTAAATGGAACGAATGTGATAGAATTCCGCTCAATTCATAAATTAACCATAATATAAACTGATCTAATCGGGTCTCTGTTTGCCCTACCCTAGAACTTTAATAGTGCATTTTATTCGCCATTTCATACGCTTTGAGATGCCGCTTTGCCCAATACGCTATCTGAAGTAGGAGCGACGTAAATTGAACAAATGTGATAGAATTTCACTGAATTCTTATATTAACCAAAATATAAAATGATCTAATCGGGTCTCTGATTGCCCTAGCATTGAAGTTTAATAGTGCATTTTACTCGCCATTCCGAGCGCTTTAAGATGCCGCATAGCCCAATACGCTATCTGAAATAGGAGCGACGTTAATTGAACAAATGTGATAGAATTTCGCTGAATTCTTAGATTAACTATAATATAAAATGATCTAATCGGGTCACTGATTGCCCTACCCTAGAAGTTTAATAGTGCATTTAACTTGCCATTTCATGCGCCTTGTGATGCCGCTTAGCCCAATACGCTATCTGAAATATGAGCGACGTAAATTGAACAAATGTGATAGAATTTCGCAGAATTCTTATATTAACCATAATATAAAATGATCTAATGGGGTATCTGTTTGCCTTATCCTAGAAGTTTAATAGTGCATTATACTCGCCATTTCATGCGCTTCGAGATGCCGCTTAACCCAACACACTATCTGCAATAGGAGCGACGTAAATTGAACAAACGTGATAGAATTTTGCTGAATTCTTAAATTAACCAAAATATAAAATAATCTAATCGGGTCTCTGATTGCCCTATCATAGAAGTTTAATAGTGCATTTTACTCGCCATTTCACGCGCTCTAAGATGCCGCCTAGCCCAGTACGCTATCTGAAATAGGAGCGACGTAAATTGAACAAATGTGATAGAATTTTGCTGAATTCTTAAATTAACCATAATATAAAATGATCTAATCGGGTCTCTGTTTGCTCTACCCTAGAAGTTTAATAGTGTATTTTACTCGCAATTTCATGCGCTTTGAGGTGCCGCTTAACCCAATACGCTATCTGCAATAGGAGCGACGGAAATTGAACAAATGTGATAGAATATCGCTGAATTCTTAAATTAACTATAATATAAAATGATATAATCGGGTCACTGATTGCCCTACCCTAGAAGTTTAATAGTGCATTTTACTCGCCATTTCATGCGCTTTGTGATGCCGCATAGCCCAATACGCTATCTGAAATAGGAGCGACGTAAATTGAACAAATGTGGTAGAATTTCCGTGAATTCTTATGTAAACCTTAATGTAAAATGATCCAATCGGGTCTCTGTTCGCCCTACCATAGAAGTCTAATAGTGCATTTCACTCGCCATTTCATGCGCTTTGAGGTGCCGCTTAGCCCAATACGCTATCTGAAATAGGAGAAACGTAAGTTGAACAAATGTGATAGAATTTCGCTGAATTCTTTCATTAACATTAATGTAAAATGATCTAATCGAGTCTCTGTTTGCCCTACCATAGAATTTTAATAGTGCATTCTACTCGCCATTCCACCGGCTTTAAGATGCCGCCTAGCCCAGTACGCTATCTGAAATAGGAGCGACGTAAATTGAACAAATGTGATAGAATTTTGCTGAAATCTTGTATTAAACAAAATATAAAATGATCTAATCGCGTCTCTGATTGCCCTATCATACAAGTTTAGTAGTGCATTTTACTCGCCACTCCACGTGCTTTAGGATGCCGCCTAGCCCAGTACGCTACCCGAAATAGGAGCGACGTAAATTGAACAAATGTGATAGAATTTTGCTGAATTCTTAAATTAACCATAATATAAAATGATCTAATCGGGTCTCTGTTTGCCCTACCCTAGAAGTTTAATAGTGCATTTGACTCGCCATTTCATGCGCTTTGAGATGCCGCTTAACCCAATACGCTATCTGAAATAGGAGCAACGAAAGTTGAACAAATATGATAGAATTTCGTTGAATTATTTTATTAACCAGAATGTAAAATGATCTAATCTGGTCTCTGTCCGCCCTACCGTAGAAGTCTTATAGTGCATTTCACTCGCCATTTCATGCGCTTTGAGATGCCGCTTAGCCCAATACGCTATCTGAAATGGGAGCGACGTAAATTGAACAAATGTGATAGAATTTCGCTGAATTCTTATATTAACCAAAGTATAAAATGATCTTATCTGGTCTCTGATTGCCCTATCACAGAAGGTAAATAGTGCATTTTACTCGCCATTCCACGCGCTTTAAGATGCCGCCTAGCCCAGTACGCTGTCTGAAATAGAAGCGACGTAAATTGAACAAGTGTGATAGAATCTCGCTGAATACTTATATTAACCTTAATTCAAAATGATCTAATCGGGTCTCTGTTCGCCCTACCCTAGAAGTTTAATAGTGCATTGCACTCGTCATTTCATGCGCTTTGAGATGACGCTTAACCCAATACGCTATCTGAAATAGGAGCGACGTAAGTTGAACAAATGTGACAGAATTACGCTGCATTCTTATATTCACCTTAATGTAAAATGATCTCTTCGGGTCTCTGTTCACCCTACCCTAGATGTATAATAGTGCATTTCACTCGTCATTTCATGCGCTTTGAGATGCCGCATAGCCCAATACGCTATCTGAAATAGGAGCGACGTAAATTGAACAAATGTGATAGAATTTCGCTGAATTCTTATAATAATCTTAATGTAAAATGATCTAATCGGGTCTTTGTTCGCCCAACCCTAGAAGTTTAATAGTGAATTTCACTCGTCATTTCATGCGCTTTGAGGTGCCGCTTAGACCAATACGCTATCTGAAATAGGAGCAACGTAAATTGAACAAATGTGATAGAATTTCGCTGAAGTCTTATATTAACCAAAATATAAAATGATCTAATCGGGACTCTGATTGCCCTATCGTAGAAGTTTAGTAGTGCATTTTACTCGCCCTTCCACGCGCTTTAAGATGCCGCCTAGCCCAGTACGCTATCTGAAATAGGAGCGACGTAAGTTGAACAAATGTGATAGAATTACGCTGAATTCTTAAATTAACCATAATATAAAATGATCTAAACGGGTCTCTGTTTGCCCTACCCTAGAAGTTTAATAGTGCATTTTACTCGCCATGTCATGCGCTTTGAGATGCCGCTTAGCCCAATACGCTATCTGAAATAGGAGCGACGTAAATTGAACAAATGTGAGAGAATTTCGCTGAATTCTTAAATTAACCATAATATAAAATAATCTAATCGGGTCTCTGTTTGCCCTATCATAGATGTTTAATAGTGCATTTCACTCGTCATTTCATGCGCTTTGAGATGCCGCTTAGCCCAATACGCTATCTGAAATAGGAGCGACGTAAATTGAACAATTGTGATAGAATTTCGCTGAATTCTTATATTAACCAAAATATAAAATGATCTAGTCGGGTCTCTGATTGCCCTATCATAGAAGTTTAATAGTGCATTTTGCTCGCCATTCCACGCGCTTTAAGATGCTGCCCAGCCCAGTACGCTATCTGAAATTGGAGCGACGTAAATTGAACAAATGTGACAGCATTTTGCTGACATCTTAAATTAACCATAATATAAAATGATCTAATCGGGTCTCTGTTTGCCCTACCCTACAAGTTTAGCAGTGCATTTTACTCGCCACTTCATGCGCTTTGAGATGCCGCTTAGCCCAATACGCTATCTGAAATAGGAGCGACGTAAATTGAACAAATGTGATAAAATTTCCCTGAATTCTTATATTAACCTTAATGTAAAATGATCTAATCGGGTCTCTGTTCTCCCTACCCTAGAAGTGTAATACTGCATTTCACTCGTCATTTCATGCGCTTTGAGTTGCCGCTTAGCCCAATACGATATCTGAAATAGGAGCGATGTAAATTGAACAAATGTGATAGAATTTTGCTGAATTCTTAAATTAACCATATTATAAAATGATCTTATCGGGTCTCCGTTTGCCCTACCCTAGAAGTTTAACAGTGCATTTTACTCGCCATTTCTTGCGGTTTGAGATGCCGCTTAGCCCAATACGCTATCTGAAATATCAGCGTCGTAACTTGAACAAATGTGATAGAATTACGCTGAATTCTTATATTAAACGTAATATAAAATGATCTAATCGGGTCTCTGTTTGCCTTATCCTAGAAGTTTAATAGTGCATTTTACTCGCCATTTCATGCGCACTGAGATGCCGCTTAGCCCAATACGCTATCTGAAATAGGAGCGACGTAAATTGAACAAATATGATAGAGTTTCGCTGAATTCTTAAATTAACCATAATATAAAATGATCTTATCGGGTCTCCGTTTGCCCTACCCTAGAAGTTTAACAGTGCATTTTACTCACCACTTCTTGCGCTTTGAGATGCCGCTTAGCCCAATACGCTATCTGAAATATCAGCGACGTAAATTGAACAAATGTGATAGAATTACGCTGAATTCTTATATTAACCGTAATATAAAATGATCTAATCGGCTCTCTGATTGCCCTACCCTAGAAGTTTAACAGTGCATTTTACTCGCCATTTCATGCGGTTTGAGATGCCGCTTAGCCCAATACGCTATCTGAAATAGTAGCGACGTAAATTGAAAAACGTTATAGAATTTCCCTGAATTCTTATATTAACCTTAATGTAAAATGATCTAATCGGTTCTCTGTTCGCCCTACCCTAGAAGTTTAATAGTGCCTTTCACTCGTCATTTCATGCGCTTTGAGATGCCGCTTAGCCCAATACGCTATCTGACATAGGAGCGACGTAAATTGAACAATTGTGATAGAATTTCGCTGAATTCTTATATTAACCAATATATAAAATGATCTAGTCTGGTCTCTGATTGCCCTATCATAGAAGTTTAATAGTGCATTTTGCTCGGCATTCCACGCGCTTTAATATGCCGCCTAGCCCAGTACGCTATCTGAAATAGGAGCGACGTAAGCTGAACAAATGTGATAGAATTACGCTGAATTCTTATATGAACCGTAATATAAAATGATCTAATCGGGTCTCTGTTTGCCCTACCCTAGAAGTTTAACAGTGCATTTTAATCGCCATGTCATGCGCTTTGAGAAGCAGCTTAGCCCAATACGCTATCTGAAATAGGAGCGACGTAAATTGAACAAATGTGATAGAATATCCCTGAATACTTATATTAACCTTAATGTAAAATGATCTAATCGGGTCTCTGTTCGCCCTACCCTAGAAGTGTAATAGTGCATTTCACTCGCCATTTCATGCGCTTTGAGATATCGCTTAGCCCAATACGCTATCTGAAATAGGAGCGACGTACATTGAACAAATGTGATAGAATTTGGCTGAATTCTTAAATTAACCATAATATAAAATGATCTAATCGGGTCTCTGTTTGCCCTACCCTAGAAGTTTAATAGTGCACATTGCTCGCCATTCCATGCGCTTTGAGATAGCGCTTAGCCCAATACGCTATCTGAAATAGGAGCGACGTAAATTGAAAAAATGTGATAGAATTTCCCTGTATTCTTATATTAACCTTAATGTAAAATGATCTAATAGGGTCTCTGTACGCCCTATCCCAGAAGTTTAATAGTGCCTTTCACTCGTCATTTCATGCGTTTTGAGATGCCGCTTAGCCCAATACGCTATCTGAAATAGGAGCGACGTAAATTGAACAAATGTGATAGAATTTCGTTGAATTCTTATATTAACCAAAATATAAAATGATCTAATCGGCTCTCTGATTGCCCTATCATAGAAGTTTTGTAGTGCATTTTACTCGCCCTTCCACGCGCTTTAAGATGCCGCCTAGCCCAGTACGCTATCTGAAATAGGAGCGACGTAAGTTGAACAAATGTGATAGAATTACGCTGAATTCTTAAACTAACCATAATATAAAATGATCTAATCGGGTCTCTGTTTGCCCTACCCTAGAAGTTTAATAGTGCATTTGACTCGCCATTTCATGCGCTTTGGGATGGCGCTTATCCCAATACGCTATCTGAAATAGGAGCGACGTAAATTGGACAAATGTGAGAGAATTACGCTGAATTCTTATATTAACCGTATTATAAAATGATCTAATCGGGTCTCTGTTTGCCTTAGCCTAGAAGATTAAAAGTGCATTTTACTCGCCACTTCATGCGCTTTGAGATGCCGCTTAGCCCAATACGCTATCTGAAATAGGAGCGACGTAAATTGAACAAATATGATAGAGTTTCGCTGGATTCTTAAATTAACCATAATATAAAATGATCTTATCGGGTCTCTGTTTGCCCTACCCTAGAAGTTTAATAGTGCATTTCACTCGCCATTTCATGCGCTTTGAGATGCCGCTTAGCCCAATACGCTATCTGAAATAGGAGCGACGTACATTGAACAAATGTGATAGAATTTCGCTGAATTCTTAAATTAATCATAATATAAAATGTTCTAATCGGGTCTCTGTTTGCCCTATCATAGATGTTTAATAGTGCATTTCACTCGTCATTTCATGCGCTTTGAGATGCCGCCTAGCCCAGTACGCTATCTGAAATAGGAGCGACGTAAGTTGAACAAATGTGATAGAATTACGCTCAATTATTATATTAACCGTAATATAAAATTATCTAATCGGGTCTCTGATTGCCCTACCCTAGAAGTTTAATAGTGCACATTGCCCGCCATTTCATGCGCTTTGAGATGGCGCTTAGCCCAATACGCTATCTGAAATAGGAGCGACGTAAATTGAACAAATGTGATAGAATTTCGCTGAATTATTATAATAATCTTACTGTAAAATGATCTAATCGGGTCTTTGTTCGCCCAACCCTAGAAGTTTAATAGTGCATTTCACTCGTCATTTCATGCGCTTCGAGGTGCCGCTTAGCCCAATACGCTATCTGAAATAGGAGCAACGTAAATTGAACAAATGTGATAGAATTTCGCTGAATTCTTATATTAACCAAAATATAAAATGACCTAATCGGGACTCTGATTGCCCTATCATAGAAGTTTAGTAGTGCATTTTACTCGCCCTTCCACGCGCTTTAAGATGCCGCCTAGCCCAGTACGCTATCTGAAATAGGAGCGACGTAAGTTGAACAAATGTGATAGAATTACGCTGAATTCTTAAACTAACCATAATATAAAATGATCTAATCGGGTCTCTGTTTGCCCTACCCTAGAAGTTTAATAGTGCATTTTACTCGCCATTTCATGCGCTTTGAGATGCCGCTTAGCCCAATACGCTATCTGAAATAGGAGCGACATAAATTGAACAAATGTGAGAGAATTACGCTGAATTCTTATATTAACCGTATTATAAAATGATCTAATCGGGTCTCTGTTTCCCTACCCTACAAGTTTAGCAGTGCATTTTACTCGCCACTTCATGCGCTTTGAGATGCCGCTTAGCCCAATACGCTATCTGAAATAGGAGCGACGTAAATTGAACAAATGTGATAAAATTTCCCCGAATTCTTATATTAACCTTAATGTAAAATGATCTAATCGGGTCTCTGTTCGCCCTACCCTAGAAGTGTAATACTGCATTTCACTCGTCATTTCATGCGCTTTGAGTTGCCGCTTAGCCCAATACGATATCTGAAATAGGAGCGATGTAAATTGAACAAATGTGATAGAATTTTGCTGAATTCTTATATTAACCGTAATATAAAATGATCTAATCGGGTCTCTGTTTGCCTTATCCTAGAAGTTTAACAGTGCATTTTACTCGCCATTTCATGCGGTTTGAGATGCCGCTGAGCCCAATACGCTATCTGAAATAGTAGCGACGTAAATTGAAAAACGTTATAGAATTTCCCTGAATTCTTATATTAACCTTAATGTAAAATGATCTAATCGGTTCTCTGTTCGCCCTACCCTAGAAGTTTAATAGTGCCTTTCACTCGTCATTTCATGCGCTTTGAGATGCCGCTTAGCCCAATACGCTATCTGAAATAGGAGCGACGTAAATTGAACAATTGTGATAGAATTTCGCTGAATTCTTATATTAACCAATATATAAAATGATCTAGTCGGGTCTCTGATTGCCCTATCATAGAAGTTTAATAGTGCATTTTGCTCGGCATTCCACGCGCTTTAAGATGCCGCCTAGCCCAGTACGCTATCTGAAATAGGAGCGACGTAAGTTGAACAAATGTGATAGAATTACGCTGAATTCTTATATTAACCGTAATATAAAATGATCTAATCGGGTCTCTGTTTGCCTCACCCTAGAAGTTTAATAGTGCATTTTACTCGCCATTTCATGCGCTTTGAGATGCCGCTTAGCCCAATACGCATCTGAAATAGGAACGACGTAAATTGAACAAATATGATAGAATTACGCTGAATTCTTATATTAACCGTAATATAAAATCATGTAATCGGGTCTCTGTTTGCCTTACCCTAGAAGTTTAATAGTGCATTTTACTCGCCATTTCATGCGCTTTGAGATGCCGCTTAGCCCAATACGCTATCTGAAATAGGAGCGACGTAACTTGAACAAACGTGATAGAATTTCCCTGAATTCTTATATTAACCTTAATGTAAAATGATCTAATCGGTTCTCTGTTCGCCCTACCCTAGAAGTTTAATAGTGCGTTTCACTCGTCATTTCATGCGCTTTAAGATGCCGCCTAGCCCAGTACGCTATCTGAAATAGGAACGACGTAAATTGAACAAATGTGATAGAATTTGGCTGAATTCTTAAATTAACCATAATACAAAATGATCTAATCGGGTCTCTGTTTGCCCTACCCTAGAAGTTTAACAGTGCATTTTAATCGCCATTTCATGCGCTTTGAGAAGCAGCTTAGCCCAATACTCTATCTGAAATAGGAGCGACGTAAATTGAACAAATGTGATAGAATATCCCTGAATACTTATATTAACTTTAATGTAAAATGATCTAATCGGGTCTTTGTTCGCACTACCCTAGAAGTTTAATAGTGCATTTCACTCGTAGTTTCATGCGCTTTGAGATGCCGCTTAGCTCAATAAGCTATCTGAAATAGGGGCGACGTAAATTGAACAAATGTGATAGAATTTCGCTGAATTCTTATAATAACCAAAATATAAAATGATCTAATCGGGTCTCTGATTGCCCTATCATAGAAGTTGAACAGTGCATATTACTAGTCATTCCTCGCGTTTTAAGATGCCACCTAGCCCAGTACGCTAGCTGAAATAGGAACGACGTAAATTGAAAAAATGTGATAGAATTTCCCTGTATTCTTATATTAACCTTAATGTAAAATGATCTAATAGGGTCTCTGTACGCCCTACCCTAGAAGTTTAATAGTGCATTTGACTCGCCATTTCATGCGCTTTGAGATGGCGCTTAGCCCAATACGCTATCTGAAATAGGAGCGACGTAAATTGGACAAATGTAAGAGAATTACGCTGAATTCTTATATTAACCGTATTATAAAATGATCTAATCGGGTCTCTGTTTGCCTTAGCCTAGAAGATTAAAAGTGCATTTTACTCGCCACTTCATGCGCTTTGAGATGCCGCTTAGCCCAATACGCTATCTGAAATAGGAGCGACGTAAATTGAACAAATATGATAGAGTTTCGCTGGATTCTTAAATTAACCATAATATAAAATGATCTTATCGGGTCTCTGTTTGCCCTACCCTAGAAGTTTAATAGTGCATTTCACTCGCCATTTCATGCGCTTTGAGATGCCGCTTAGCCCAATACGCTATCTGAAATAGGAGCGACGTACATTGAACAAATGTGATAGAATTTCGCTGAATTCTTAAATTAATCATAATATAAAATGTTCTAATCGGGTCTCTGTTTGCCCTATCATAGATGTTTAATAGTGCATTTCACTCGTCATTTCATGCGCTTTGAGATGCCGCCTAGCCCAGTACGCTATCTGAAATAGGAGCGACGTAAGTTGAACAAATGTGATAGAATTACGCTCAATTATTATATTAACCGTAATATAAAATTATCTAATCGGGTCTCTGATTGCCCTACCCTAGAAGTTTAATAGTGCACATTGCTCGCCATTTCATGCGCTTTGAGATGGCGCTTAGCCCAATACGCTATCTGAAATAGGAGCGACGTAAATTGAACAAATGTGATAGAATTTCCCTGAATCCTTATATACACTTTATGTAAAATGATCTAATCGGGTCTTTGTTCGCACTACCCTAGAAGTTTAATAGTGCATTTCACTCGTAGTTTCATGCGCTTTGAGATGCCGCTTAGCCCAATAAGCTATCTGAAATAGGGGCGACGTAAATTGAACAAATGTGATAGAATTTCGCTGAATTCTTATAATAACCAAAATATAAAATGATCTAATCGGGTCTCTGATTGCCCTATCATAGAAGTTGAACAGTGCATATTACTAGTCATTCCTCGCGTTTTAAGATGCCACCTAGCCCAGTACGCTAGCTGAAATAGGAACGACGTAAATTGAAAAAATGTGATAGAATTTCCCTGAATTCTTATATTAACCTTAATGTAAAATGATCTAATAGAGTCTCTGTACGCCCTACCCCAGAAGTTTAATAGTGCCTTTCACTCGTCATTTCATGCGTTTGGGATGCCGCTTAGCCCAATACGCTATCTGAAATAGGAGCGACGTAAATTGAACAAATGTGATAGAATTTCGTTGAATTCTTATATTAACCAAAATATAAAATGATCTAATCGGCTCTCTGATTGCCCTATCATAGAAGTTTTGTAGTGCATTTTACTCGCCCTTCCACGCGCTTTAAGATGCCGCCTAGCCCAGTACGCCATCTGAAATAGGAGCGACGTAAGTTGAACAAATGTGATAGAATTACGCTGAATTCTTAAACTAACCATAATATAAAATGATCTAATCGGGTCTCTGTTTGCCCTACCCTAGAAGTTTAATAGTGCATTTGACTCGCCATTTCATGCGCTTTGAGATGGCGCTTAGCCCAATACGCTATCTGAAATAGGAGCGACGTAAATTGGACAAATGTGAGAGAATTACGCTGAATTCTTATATTAACCGTATTATAAAATGATCTAATCGGGTCTCTGTTTGCCTTACCCTAGAAGATTAAAAGTGCATTTTACTCGCCACTTCATGCGCTTTGAGATGCCGCTTAGCCCAATACGCTATCTGAAATAGGAGCGACGTAAATTGAACAAATATGATAGAGTTTCGCTGGATTCTTAAATTAACCATAATATAAAATGATCTTATCGGGTCTCTGTTTGCCCTACCCTAGAAGTTTAATAGTGCATTTTACTCGCCATTTCTTGCGCTTTGTGATGCCGCTTAGCCCAATACGCTATCTGAAATATCAGCGACGTAAATTGAACAAATGTGATAGAATTACGCTGCATTCTTATATTAACCATAATATAAAATGATCTAATCGGCTCTCTGATTGCCCTACCCTAGAAGTTTAACAGTGCATTTTACTCGCCACTTCATGCGGTTTGAGATGCCGCTTAGCCCAATACGCTATCTGAAATAGGAGCGACGTAAATTGAAAAACGTGATAGAATTTCCCTGAATTCTTATATTAACCTTAATGTAAAATGATCTAATCGGTTCTCTGTTCTCCCTACCCTAGAAGTTTAATAGTGCCTTCCACTCGTCATTTCATGCGCTTTGAGATGCCGCTTAGCCCAATACGCTATCTGAAATAGGAGCGACGTAAATTGAACAATTGTGACAGAATTTTGCTGACATCTTAAATTAACCATAATATAAAATGATCTAATCGGGTCTCTGTTTGTCCTACCCTACAAGTTTAGCAGTGCATTTTACTCGCCATTTCATGCGCTTTGAGAAGCAGCTTAGCCCAATACGCTATCTGAAATAGGAGCGACGTAAATTGAACAAATGTGATAGAATATCCCTGAATACTTATATTAACTTTAATGTAAAATGATCTAATCGGGTCTTTGTTCGCACTACCCTAGAAGTTTAATAGTGCATTTCACTCGCCATTTCATGCGCTTTGAGGTGCCGCTTAGACCAATACGCTATCTGAAATAGGAGCAACGTAAATTGAAGAAATGTGATAGAATTTCGCTGAATTCTTATATTAACCAAAATATAAAATGATCTAATCGGGACTCTGATTGCCCTATCATAGAAGTTTAGTAGTGCATTTTACTCGCCCTTCCACGCGCTTTAAGATGCCGCCCAGCCCAGTACGCTATCTGAAATAGGAGCGACGTAAGTTGAACAAATGTGATAGAATTACGCTGAGTTCTTAAATTAACCATAATATAAAATGATCTAATCGGGTCTCTGTTTGCCCTACCCTAGAAGTTTAGTAGTGCATTTTACTCGCCATTTCATGCGCTTTGAGATGCCGCTTAGCCCAATACGCTATCTGAAATAGGAGCGACGTAAGTTGAACAAGTGTGAGAGAATTTCGCTGAATTCTTAAATTAACCATAATATAAAATGATCTTATCGGGTCTCCGTTTGCCCTACCCTAGAAGTTTAACAGTGCATTTTACTCGCCATTTCTTGCGCTTTGAGATGCCGCTTAGCCCAATACGCTATCTGAAATATCAGCGACGTAAATTGAACAAATGTGATAGAATTACGCTGAATTCTTATATTAAACGTAATATAAAATGATCTAATCGGGTCTCTGTTTGCCTTATCCTAGAAGTTTAATAGTGCATTTTACTCGCCATTTCATGCGCATGGAGATGCCGCTTAGCCCAATACGCTATCTGAAATAGGAGCGACGTAAATTGAACAAATATGATAGAATTACTCTAAATTCTTATATTAACCGTAATATAAAATGATCAAATCGGGTCTCTGTTTGCCTTATCCTAGAAGTTTAATAGTGCATTTCACTCGTCATTTCATGCGCTTTGAGATGCCTCTTAGCCCAATAAGCTATCTGAAATAGGAGCGACGTAAATTGAACAAATGTGATAGAATTTTTCTGAATTCTTAAATAAACCATAATATGAAATGACCTAATCGGGTCACTGTTTGCCCTACCCTAGAAGTTTAACAGTGCATTTTACTCGCCATTTCATTCGCTTTGAGATGCCGCTTAGCCCAATACGCTATCTGAAAGAGGAGCGACGTAACTTGAACAAACGTGATAGAATTTCCCTGAATTCTTATATTAACCTTAATGTAAAATAATCTAATCGGTTCTCTGTTCGCCCTACCCTAGAAGTTTCATAGTGCCTTTCACTCGTCATTTCATGCGCTTTGAGATGCCGCTTCGCCCAATACGCTATCTGAAATAGGAGCAACGTAAATTGAACAAATGTGATAGAATTTCGCTGAATTCTTATATTAACCAAAATATAAAATGATCTAATCGGGACTCTGATTGCCCTATCATAAAAGTTTAGTAGTGCATTTTACTCGCCCTTCCACGCGCTTTAAGATGCCGCCTAGCCCACTATGCTATCTGAAATAGGAGCGACGTAAGTTGAACAAATGTGATAGAATTACGCTGAATTCTTATATTAACCGTAATATAAAATGATCTAATCGGGTCTCTGTTTGCCTTACCCTAGAAGTTTAATAGTGCATTTTACTCGCCATTTCATGTGCTTTGAGATGCCGCTTAGCCCAATACGCTATCTGCAATAGGAGCGACGTCCATTGAACAAATGTTATAGAATTTCGCTGAATTCTTAAATTAACCATAATATCAAATGATCTAATCGGGTCTCTGTTTGCCCTATCATAGATGTTTAATAGTGCATTTCACGCGTCATTTCATGCGCTTTGAGATGCCGCCTAGCCCAGTACGCTATCTGAAATAGGAGCGACGTAAGTTGAACAAATGTGATAGAATTACGCTCAATTATTATATTAACCGTAATATAAAATTACCTAATCGGGTCTCTGTTTGCCCTACCCTAGAAGTTTAATAGTGCACTTTGCTCACCATTTCATGCGCTTTGAGATGGCGCTTAGCCCAATACGCTATCTGAAATAGGAGCGACGTAAATTGAACAAATGTGATAGAATTTCCCTTAATTTTTATATACACCTTAATGTAAAATGATCTAATCGGGTCTTTGTTCGCTGTACCCTAGAAGTTTGATAGTGCATTTCACTCGCCATTTCATGCGCTTTGAGATGCCGCTTAGCCCAATAAGCTATCTGAAATAGGAGCGACGTAAATTGAACAAATGTGATAGAATTTCGCTGAATTCTTATATTAACCTTAATGTAAAATGATCTAATCGGGTCTCTGTTCGCCCTACCCTAGAAGTTTAATACTGCATTTCACTCGTCATTGCATGCGCTTTGAGTTGCCGCTTAGCCCAATACGATATCTGAAATAGGAGCGATGTAAATGGAACAAATGTGATAGAATTTTGCTGAATTCTTAAATTAACCATAATATAATATGATCTAATCGGGTCTCTGTTTGCCCTACCCTATAAGTTTAGTAGTGCATTTTACTCGCCCTTAGACGCGCTTTAAGATGCCGCCTAGCCCAGTACGCTATCTGAAATAGGAGCGACGTAAGTTGAACAAATGTGATAGAATTACGCTGAATTCTTATATTAACCGTAATATGAAATGATCTAATCGGGTCTCCGTTTGCCCGTCCCTAGAAGTTTAACAGTGCATTTTCCTCACCATTTCATGCGCGTTGAGGTGCCGCTTAGCCCAATACGCTATCTGAAATAGGAGCGACGTAAATTGAACAAATGTGATAGAATTTTTCTGAATTCTTATATTAACCAAAATATGAAATGATCTAATCGGGTCTCTGTTTGCCCTACCCTAGAAGTTTAACAGTGCATTTTACTCGCCATTTCATGGGCTTTGAGATGCCGCTTAGCCCAATACGCTATCTGAAATAGGAGCGACGTAAATTGAACAAATGTGATAGAATTTCCCTGAATACTTATATTAACCTTAATGTAAAATGATCTAATCGGGTCTCTGTTCGCCCTACCCTAGAAGTGTAATAGTGCATTTCACTCGCCATTTCATGCGCTTTGAGATGCCGCTTAGCCCAATACGCTATCTGAAATAGGAGCGACGTAAATAGAACAGTTGTGATAGATTTTCGCTGAATTCTTATATTAACCAAAATATAAAATGATCTAATCGGGTCTCTGATTGCCCTATCATAGAAGTTTAATAGTGCATTTTACTCGCCAATCCACGCGCTTTAAGATTCCGCCTATCCCAGTACGCTATCTGAAATAGGAGCGACGTAAATTGAACAAATGTGATAGAATTTGGCTGAATTCTTAATTTAACCATAATATAAAATGAACTAATCGGGTCTCTGTTTGCCTTACCCTAGAAGTTTAATAGTGCATTTGACTCGCCATTTCATGCGATTTGAGATGCCGCTTAGCCCAATACGCTATCTGAAATAGGAGTGACGTAAATTGAAGAAATGTGATAGAATTTCCCTGAAATCTTATATTAAACAAAATATAAAATGATCTAAACGGGACTCTGATTGCCCTATCATAGAAGTTTAGTAGTGCATTTTGCTCGCCATTCCACGCGCTTTAAGATGCCGCCTAGCCCAGTACGCTATCTGAAATAGGAGCGACGTAAGTTGAACAAATGTGATAGAATTACGCTGAATTCTTATATTAACCGTAATATAAAATGATCTAATCGGGTCCCTGTTTGCCTTATCCTAGAAGTTTAATAGTGCATTTTACTCGCCATTTCATGCGCATTGAGATGCCGCTTAGCCCAATACGCTATCTGAAATAGGAGCGACGTAAATTGAACAAATATGATACAGTTTCGCTGAATTCTTAAATTAACCATAATATAAAATGATCTTATCGGGTCTCTGATTGCCATATCATAGAAGTTTAATAGTGCATTTTATTCGCCAATCCACGCGCTTTAAGATTCCGCCTAGCCCAGTACGCTCTCTGAACTAGGAGCGACGTAAATTGAACAAATGTGATAGAATTTGGCTGAATTCTTAAATTAACCATAATATAAAATGATCTAATCGGGTCTCTGTTTGCCCTACCCTAGAAGTTTAATAGTGCATTTTACTCGCCATTTCATGCGCTTTGAGATGGCGCTTAGCCCAATACGCTATCTGAAATAGGAGAGACGTAAATTGAACAAATGTGATAGAATTTGGCTGAATTCTTAAATTAACCATAATATAAAATGATCTAATCGGGTCTCTGTTTGCCTTACCCTAGAAGTTTAATAGTGCATTTTACTCGCCATCTCATGCGATTAGTGATGCCGCTTAGGCCAATACGCTATCTGAAATAGGAGCGACGTAAATTGAACAAATGTGATAGAATTTTTCTGAATTCTTAAATAAACCATAATATGAAATGATCTAATCGGGTCTCCGTTTGCCCTTCCCTGGAAGTTTAACAGTGCATTTTACTCGCCATTTCATGCGCGTTGAGATGCCGCTTAGCCCAATACGCTATCTGAAATAGGAGCGACGTAAATTGAACAAATATGATACAGTTTCGCTGAATTCTTAAATTAACCATAATATAAAATGATCTTATCGGGTCTCTGATTGCCATATCATAGAAGTTTAATAGTGCATTTTACTCGCCATTCCACGCGCTTTAAGATTCCGCCTAGCCCAGTACGCTCTCTGAACTAGGAGCGACGTAAATTGAACAAATGTGATAGAATTTGGCTGAATTCTTAAATTAACCATAATATAAAATGATCTAATCGGGTCTCTGTTTGCCCTACCCTAGAAGTTTAATAGTGCATTTTACTCGCCATTTCATGCGCTTTGAGATGGCGCTTAGCCCAATACGCTATCTGAAATAGGAGAGACGTAAATTGAACAAATGTGATAGAATTTGGCTGAATTCTTAAATTAACCATAATATGAAATGATCTAATCGGGTCTCTGTTTGCCTTACCCTAGAAGTTTAATAGTGCATTTGACTCGCCATTTCATGCGATTTGAGATGCCGCTTAGCCCAATATGCTGTCTGAAATAGGAGTGACGGAAATTGAACAAATGTCATAGAATTACGCTGAATTCTTATATTAAACAAAATATAAAATGCTCTAATCGGGTCTCTGATTGCCATATCATAAAAGTTTAGTAGTGCATTTTACTCGCCATTCCACGCGCTTTAAGATGCCGCCTAACCCAGTACGCTATCTGAAATTGAAGCGACGTAAATTGAACAAATGTGACAGAATTTTGCTGACATCTTAAATTAACTATAATATAAAATGATCTAATCGGGTCTCTGTTTGCCCTACCCTACAAGTTTAGCAGTGCATTTTACTCGCCATTTCATGCGCTTTGAGATGCCGCTTAGCCCAATACGCTATGTGAAATAGGAGCGACGTAAATTGAACAAATGTGATAGAATTTCCCTGAATTCTTATAATAACCTTAATGTAAAATGATCTAATCGGGTCTCTGTTCTCCCTACCCTAGAAGTTTAATACTGCAGTTCACTCGTCATTTCATGCGCTTTGAGTTGCCGGTTAGCCCAATACGATATCTGAAATAGGAGCGATATAAATTGAACAAATGTGATAGAATTTTGCTGAATTCGTAAATTAACCATAATATAATATGATCTAATCGGGTCTCTGTTTGCCCTACCCTATAAGTTTAATAGTGCATTTTACTCGCCATTTCATGCGCTTTGAGATGCCGCTTAGCCCAATACGATATCTGAAATAGGAGCGACGTAAATTGAACAAATGTGATAGAATTTTGCTGACATCTTGAATTAACGATAATATAAAATGATCTAATCGGGTCCCTGTTTGCCTTACCCTACAAGTTTAGCAGTGCATTTTACTCGCCATTTCATGCGCTTTGAGATGCCGCTTAGCCCAATACGATATCTGAAATAGGAGCGACGTAAATTGAACAAATGTGATAGAATTTCCCTGAATTCTTATGTTAACCTTAATGTAAAATGATCTAATCGGGTCTTTGTTCGCCCTACCCTAGAAGTTAAATAGTGCATTTCACTCGTCATTTCATGCGCTTTGAGATGCCGCTTAGCCCAATAAGCTACCTGAAATAGGAGCGACGTAAATTGAACAAATGCGATAGACTTACGCTGAATTCTTATATTAACCGTATTATAAAATGATCTAATCGGGTCTCTGTTTGCCTTACCCTAGAAGATTAATAGTGCATTTTACTCGCCATTTCATGCGCTTTGAGATGCCGCTTAGCCCAATACGCTATCTGAAATAGGAGCGACGTAAATTGAACAATTGTGATAGAATTTCGCTGAATTCTTATATTAACCAAAATATAAAATGATCTAGTCGGGTCTCTGATTGCCCTATCATAGTAGTTTAATAGTGAATTTCACTCGTCATTTCATGCGCTTTAAGATGCCGCCTAGCCCAGTACGCTATCTGAAATTGGAGCGACGTAAATTGAACAAATGTGATAGAATTTTGCTGACATCTTGAATTAACGATAATATAAAATGATCTAATCGGGTCCCTGTTTGCCTTCCCTACAAGTTTAGCAGTGCATCTTACTCGCCATTTCATGCGCTTTGAGATGCCGCTTAGCCCAATACGATATCTGAAATAGGAGCGACGTAAATTGAACAAATGTGATAGAATTTTGCTGACATCTTGAATTAACCATAATATAAAATGATCTAATCGGGTCTCTGTTTGCCCTACCCAAGAAGTTTAATAGTGCATTTCTCTCGTCATTTCATGCGCTCTGAGATGCCGCTTAGCCCAATACGCTTTCTGAAATAGGAGCGACGTAAATTCAACAAATGTGATAGAATTTCCCTGAAATCTTATATTAAACAAAATATAAAAGGATCTAAACAGGACTCTGATTGCCCTATCATAGAAGTTTAGAAGTGCATTTTACTCGCCCTTCCACGCGCTTTAAGATGCCGCCTAGCCCAGTACGCTATCTCAAATAGGAGCCACGTATGTTGAACAGATGTGATAGAATTACGCTGAATTCTTACATTAACCGTAATATAAAATGATCTAATCGGATCTCTGTTCGCCCTACCCTAGAAGATTACTAGTGCATTTCACTCGTCATTTCATGCGCTTTGAGATGCCGCTTAGCCCAATAAGCTATCTGAAATAGGAGCGACGTAAGTTGAACAAATGTGATAGAATTTCGCTGAATTCTTATATTAACCGTAATATAAAATGATCTAATCGGGTCTCTGTTTGCCCTACCCTACAAGTTTAGCAGTGCATTTTACTCGCCATTTCATGCGCTTTGAGATGCCGCTTAGCCCAATACGCTATCTGAAATAGGAGCGACGTAAATTGAACAAATGTGATAGAATTTCCCTGAATTCTTATATTAACCAAAATATAAAATGATCTAATCGGGTCTCTGATTGCCATATCATAGAAGTGTAATAGTGCATTTTACTCGCCAATCCACGCGCTTTAAGATTCCGCCTAGCCCAGTACGCTATCTGAAATAGGAGCGACGTAAATTGAACAAATGTGATAGAATTTGGCTGAATTCTTAAATTAACCATAATATAAAATGATCTAATCGGGTCTCTGTTTGCCCTACCCTAGAAGTTTAATAGTCCATTTTACTCCCCATTTCATGCGCTTTGAGATGGCGCTTAGCCCAATACGCTATCTGAAATAGGAGCGACGTAAATTGAACAAATGTGATAGAATTTGGCTGAATTCTTAAATTAACCATAATATAAAATGATCTAGTCGGGTCTCCGTTTGCCCTACCCTAGAAGTTTAACAGCGCATTTTAATCGCCATTTCTTGCGCTTCGAGATGCAGCTTAGCCCAATACGCTATCTGAAATAGGAGCGACGTAAATTGAACAAATGTGACAGAATTTTTCTGAATTCTTAAATAAACCATAATATGAAATGATCTAATCGGGTCTCTGTTTGCCCTACCCTAGATGTTTAAAAGTGCATTTTACTCGCCATTTCATGCGCTTTGAGATGCCGCTTAGCCCAATACGCTATCTGAAATAGGAGCGACGTAAATTGAACAAATGTGATAGAATTTCCCTGAATACTTATATTAACCTTAATGTAAAATGATCTAATCGGGTCTCTGTTCGCCCTACCCTAGAAGTTTAAGAGTGCCTTTCACTCGTCATTTCATGCGCTTTGAGATGCCGCTTAGCCCAATACGCTATCTGAAATAGGAGTGACGTAAATTGAACAATTGTGATAGAATTTCGCTGAATTCTTATATTAACCAAAATATAAAATGATCTAGTCGGGTCTCTGATTGCCCTATCATAGAAGTTTAATAGTGCATTTTGATCGCCATTCCACGCGCTTTAAGATGCCGCCTAGCCCAGTACGCTATCTGAAATAGGAGCGTCGTAAATTGAACAAATGTGATAGAATTTGGCTGAATTCTTAAATTAACCATAATATAAAATGATCTAATCGGGTCTCTGTCTGCCCTATCATAGAAGTTTAATAGTGCATTTTACTCGCCATTTCATGCGCTTTAAGATGCCGCCTAGCCCAGTACGCTATCTGAAATAGGAGCGACGTATGTTGAACAAATGTGATAG
This sequence comes from Macropis europaea, assembly GCA_916610135.2. Lineage (NCBI taxonomy): Eukaryota > Metazoa > Arthropoda > Insecta > Hymenoptera > Melittidae > Macropis > Macropis europaea. The sequence continues at coordinate 12,953 of CAKAJE020001222.1, read as the reverse complement.
AATTACGCTGAATTCTTATATTAACGGTAATATAAAATGATCTAATCGGGTCTCTGTTCGCCCTACCCTAGAAGGTTACTAGTGCATTTCACTCGTCATTTCATGCGCTTTGAGATGCCGCTTAGCCCAATAAGCAATCTGAAATAGGAGCGACGTAAATTGAACAAATGTGATAGAATTTTTCTGAATTCTTAAATAAACCATAATATGAAATGATCTAATCGGGTCTCTGTTTTCCCTACCCTACAAGTTTAGCAGTGCATTTTACTCGCCGTTTCATGCGCTTTGAGCTGCCGCTTAACCCAATACGATATCTGAAATAGGAGCGACGTAAATTGAACAAATGTGATAGAATTTCCCTGAATATTATATTAACCTTAATGTAAAATGATCTAATCGGGTCTCTGTTCGCCCTACCCTAGGAGTTTAATAGTGCATTTCACTCGCCATTTCATGCGCTTTGAGATGCCGCTTAGCCCAATACGCTATCTGAAATAGGAGCGACGTAAATAGAACAATTGTGATAGAATTTCGCTGAATTCTTATATTAACCAAAATATAAAATGATCTAATCGGGTCTCTGATTGCCCTATCATAGAAGTTTAATAGTGCATTTTACTCGCCAATCCACACGCTTTGAGATTCCGCCTAGCCCAGTACGCTATCTGAAATAGGAGCGACGTAAATTGAACAAATGTGATAGAATTTGGCTGAATTCTTAAATTAACCATAATATAAAATGATCTAAACGGGTCTCTGTTTGCCCTACCCTAGAAGTTTAATAGTGCATTTTACTCGCCATTTCATGCGCTTTGAGATGGCGCTTAGCCCAATACGCTATCTGAAATAGGAGCGACGTAAATTGAACGAATGTGATAGAATTTCGCTGAATTCTTATATTAACCAAAATATAAAATGATCTAATCGGGACTCTGATTGCCCTATCATAGAAGTTTAATAGTGCATTTTACTCGCCCTTCCACGCGCTTTAAGATGCCGCCTAGCCCAGTACGCTATCTGAAATAGGAGCGACGTAAGTTGAACAAATGTGATAGAATTTGGCTGAATTCTTAAATTAACCATAATATAAAATGATCTAATCGGGTCTCTGTTTGCCCTATCATAGATGTTTAATAGTGCATTTCACTCGTCATTTCATCCGCTTTGAGATGCCGCATAGCCCAGTACGCTATCTCAAATAGGAGCCACGTATGTTGAACAGATGTGATAGAATTACGCTGAATTCTTATATTAACCGTAATATAAAATTATCTAATCGGGTCTCTGTTTGCCCTACCCTAGAAGTTTAATGGTGCACTTTGCTCGCCATTTCATGCGCTTTGAGATGGCCGTTAGCCCAATACGCTATCTGAAATAGGAGCGACGTAAATTGAACAAATGTGATAGAATTTCCCTGAATTCTTATGTTAACCTTAATGTAAAATGATATAATCGGGTCTTTGTTCGCCCTACCCTAGAAGTTAAATAGTGCATTTCACTCGTCATTTCATGCGCTTTGAGATGCCGCTTAGCCCAATAAGCTACCTGAAATAGGAGCGACGTAAATTGAACAAATGTGATAGACTTACGCTGAATTCTTATATTAACCGTATTATAAAATGATCTAATCGGGTCTCTGTTTGCCTTACCCTAGAAGATTAATAGTGCATTTTACTCGCCATTTCATGCGCTTTGAGATGCCGCTTAGCCCAATACGCTATCTGAAATAGGAGCGCCGTAAATTGAACAATTGTGATAGAATTTCGCTGAATTCTTATATTAACCAAAATATAAAATGATCTAGTCGGGTCTCTGATTGCCCTATCATAGTAGTTTAATAGTGAATTTCACTCGTCATTTCATGCGCTTTAAGATGCCGCCTAGCCCAGTACGCTATCTGAAATTGGAGCGACGTAAATTGAACAAATGTGATAGAATTTTGCTGACATCTTGAATTAACGATAATATAAAATGATCTAATCGGGTCTCTGTTTGCCTTACCCTACAAGTTTAGCAGTGCATTTTACTCGCCATTTCATGCGCTTTGAGATGCCGCTTAGCCCAATACGATATCTGAAATAGGAGCGACGTAAATTGAACAAATGTGATAGAATTTTGCTGACATCTTGAATTAACCATAATATAAAATGATCTAATCGGGTCTCTGTTTGCCCTACCCAAGAAGTTTAATAGTGCATTTCTCTCGTCATTTCATGCGCTTTGAGATGCCGCTTAGCCCAATACGCTATCTGAAATATGAGCGACGTAAATTGAACAAATGTGATAGAATTTCGCTGAATTCTTATATTAACCATAATATAAAATGATCTAATCGGGTCTCTGATTGCCCTATCATAGAAGTTTAATAGTGCATTTTACGCGCCATTTCATGCGCTTTGAGATGCCGCTTAGCCCAATACGCTATCTGAAATAGGAGCGACGTAAATTGAACAAATGTGATAGAATTTTGCTGAATTCTTATATTAACCATAATATAAAATGATCTAATCGGGTCTCTGTTTGCTCTACCCTAGAAGTTTAATAGTGCATTTTACTCGCAATTTCATGCGCTTTGAGGTGCCGCTTAACCCAATACGCTATCTGCAATAGGAGCGACGGAAATTGAACAAATGTGATAGAATATCGCTGAATTCTTAAATTAACTATAATATAAAATGATCTAATCGGGTCACTGATTGCCCTACCCTAGAAGTTTAATAGTGCATTTTACGCGCCATTTCATGCGCTTTGAGATGCCGCTTAGCCCAATACGCTATCGGAAATATGAGCGACGTAAATTGAACAAATGTGATAGAATTTCGCTGAATTCTTATATTAACAAAAATATAAAATGATCTAATCGGGTCTCTGTTTGCCTTATCCTAGAAGTTTAGTATTGCATTTTACTCGCCATTCCACGCGCTTTAAGATGCCGTCCAGCCCAGTACGCTATCTGAAATAGGAGCGACGTAATTTGAAGAAATGTGATTGAATTTCCGTGAATTCTTATATAATCCTTAATGTAAAATGATCCAATCGGGTCTCTGTTCGCCCTACCATAGGAGTCTAATAGTGCATTTCACTCGCCATTTCATGCGCTTTGAGGTGCCGCTTAGCCCAATACGCTATCCGAAATAGGAGCGACGTAAGTTGAACAAATGTGATAGAATTTCGCTGAATTCTTTCATTAACATTAATGTAAAATGATCTAATCGAGTCTCTGTTTGCCCTACCATAGAATTTTAATAGTGCATTCTACTCGCCATTTCATGCGCCTTGAGATGCCGCTTAGCCCAATACGCTATCTGAAATATGAGCGACGTAAATTGAACAAATGTGATAGAATTTCGCAGAATTCTTATATTAACCATAATATAAAATGATCTAATCGGGTATCTGTTTGCCTTATCCTAGAAGTTTAATAGTGCATTATACTCGCCATTTCATGCGCTTCGAGATGCCGCTTAACCCAACACACTATCTGCAATAGGAGCGACGTAAATTGAACAAACGTGATAGAATTTTGCTGAATTCTTAAATTAACCAAAATATAAAATAATCTAATCGGGTCTCTGATTGCCCTATCATAGAAGTTTAATAGTGCATTTTACTCGCCATTTCACGCGCTCTAAGATGCCGCCTAGCCCAGTACGCTATCTGAAATAGGAGCGACGTAAATTGAACAAATGTGATAGAATTTTGCTGAATTCTTAAATTAACCATAATATAAAATGATCTAATCGGGTCTCTGTTTGCTCTACCCTAGAAGTTTAATAGTGTATTTTACTCGCAATTTCATGCGCTTTGAGGTGCCGCTTAACCCAATACGCTATCTGCAATAGGAGCGACGGAAATTGAACAAATGTGATAGAATATCGCTGAATTCTTAAATTAACTATAATATAAAATGATATAATCGGGTCACTGATTGCCCTACCCTAGAAGTTTAATAGTGCATTTTACGCGCCATTTCATGCGCTTTGAGGTGCCGCTTAGCCCAATACGCTATCGGAAATATGAGCGACGTAAATTGAACAAATGTGATAGAATTTCGCTGAATTCTTATATTAACAAAAATATAAAATGATCTAATCGGGTCTCTGTTTGCCTTATCCTAGAAGTTTAGTATTGCATTTTACTCGCCATTCCACGCGCTTTAAGATGCCGGCCAGCCCAGTACGCTATCTGAAATAGGAGCGACGTAATTTGAAGAAATGTGATAGAATTTCCGTGAATTCTTATATAAACCTTAATGTAAAATGATCCAATCGGGTCTCTGTTCGCCCTACCATAGAAGTCTAATAGTGCATTTCACTCGCCATTTCATGCGCTTTGAGGTGCCGCTTAGCCCAATACGCTATCTGAAATAGGAGAAACGTAAGTTGAACAAATGTGATAGAATTTCGCTGAATTCTTTCATTAACATTAATGTAAAATGATCTAATCGAGTCTCTGTTTGCCCTACCATAGAATTTTAATAGTGCATTCTACTCGCCATTCCACCCGCTTTAAGATGCCGCCTAGCCCAGTACGCTATCTGAAATAGGAGCGACGTAAATTGAACAAATGTGATAGAATTTTGCTGAAATCTTGTATTAAACAAAATATAAAATGATCTAATCGCGTCTCTGATTGCCCTATCATACAAGTTTAGTAGTGCATTTTACTCGCCACTCCACGCGCTTTAGGATGCCGCCTAGCCCAGTACGCTACCCGAAATAGGAGCGACGTAAATTGAACAAATGTGATAGAATTTTGCTGAATTCTTAAATTAACCATAATATAAAATGATCTAATCGGGTCTCTGTTTGCCCTACCCTAGAAGTTTAATAGTGCATTTGACTCGCCATTTCATGCGCTTTGAGATGCCGCTTAACCCAATACGCTATCTGAAATAGGAGCAACGAAAGTTGAACAAATATGATAGAATTTCGTTGAATTATTTTATTAACCAGAATGTAAAATGATCTAATCTGGTCTCTGTCCGCCCTACCGTAGAAGTCTTATAGTGCATTTCACTCGCCATTTCATGCGCTTTGAGATGCCGCTTAGCCCAATACGCTATCTGAAATGGGAGCGACGTAAATTGAACAAATGTGATAGAATTTCGCTGAATTCTTATATTAACCAAAGTATAAAATGATCTAATCTGGTCTCTGATTGCCCTATCACAGAAGGTAAATAGTGCATTTTACTCGCCATTCCACGCGCTTTAAGATGCCGCCTAGCCCAGTACGCTGTCTGAAATAGAAGCGACGTAAATTGAACAAGTGTGATAGAATCTCGCTGAATACTTATATTAACCTTAATGTAAAATGATCTAATCGGGTCTCTGTTCGCCCTACCCTAGAAGTTTAATAGTGCATTGCACTCGTCATTTCATGCGCTTTGAGATGACGCTTAACCCAATACGCTATCTGAAATAGGAGCGACGTAAGTTGAACAAATGTGACAGAATTACGCTGCATTCTTATATTCACCTTAATGTAAAATGATCTCTTCGGGTCTCTGTTCACCCTACCCTAGATGTATAATAGTGCATTTCACTCGTCATTTCATGCGCTTTGAGATGCCGCATAGCCCAATACGCTATCTGAAATAGGAGCGACGTAAATTGAACAAATGTGATAGAATTTCGCTGAATTCTTATATTAACCAAAGTATAAAATGATCTAGTCTGGTCTTTGATTGCCCAATCATAGAAGGTTGATAGTGCATTTTACTCACCATTCCACACGCTTTAAGATGCCGCCTAGCCCAGTACGCTGTCTGAAATAGGAGCGACGTAAATTGAACAAATGTGATAGAATCTCCCTGAATACTTATATTAACCTTAATGGAAAACGATCTAATCGGGACTCTGTTCGCCCTACCCTAGAAGTTTAATAGTGCATTTCACTCGTCATTTCATGCGCTTTGAGATGCCGCTTAGCCCAATACGCTATCTGAAATATGAGCGACGTAAATTGAACAAATGTGATAGAATTTTGCTGAATTCTTAAATTAACCATAATATAAAATGATCTAATCGGGTCTCTGTTTGCCATACCCTAGAAGTTTAATAGTGCATTTTACTCGCCATTTCATGCGCTTTGTGATGCCGCGTAGCCCAATACGCTATCTGAAATAGGAGCGACGTAAATTGAACAAATGTGATAGAATTTCACTGAATTCTTATATTAACCAAAATATAAAATGATCTAGTCTGGTCTTTGATTGCCCAATCATAGAAGGTTGATAGTGCATTTTACTCACCATTCCACACGCTTTAAGATGCCGCCTAGCCCAGTACGCTGTCTGAAATAGGAGCGACGTAAATTGAACAATTGTGATAGAATTTCGCTGAATTCTTATATTAACCAAAATATAAAATGATCTAATCGGGTCTCTGATTGCCCTATCGTAGAAGTTTAATAGTGCATTTTACTCGCCATTTCATGCGCTTTGAGATGCCGCATAGCCCAATACGCTATCTGAAATAGGAGCGACGTAAATTGAACAAATGTGGTAGAATTTCCGTGAATCCTTATATTAACCTTAATGTAAAATGATCTAATCGGGTCTCTGTTCGCCCTACCATAGAAGTCTAATGGTGCGATTCACTCGCCATATCATGCGCTTTGAGATGCCGCTTAGCCGAATACGCTATCTCATATAGGAGCGACGTAAATTGAACGAATGTGATAGAATTTCGCTCAATTCATAAATTAACCATAATATAAACTGATCTAATCGGGTCTCTGTTTGCCCTACCCTAGAACTTTAATAGTGCATTTTATTCGCCATTTCATACGCTTTGAGATGCCGCCTAGCCCAGTACGCTATCTGAAATAGGAGCGACGTAAATTGAACAAATGTGATAGAATCTCCCTGAATACTTATATTAACCTTAAAGGAAAACGATCTAATCGGGACTCTGTTCGCCCTACCCTAGGAGTTTAATAGTGCATTTCACTCGTCATTTCATGCGCTTTGAGATGCCGCTTAGCCCAATACGCTATCTGAAATATGAGCGACGTAAATTGAACAAATGTGATAGAATTTCGCTGAATTCTTATATTAACCATAATATAAAATGATCTAATCGGGTCTCTGATTGCCCTATCATAGAAGTTTAATAGTGCATTTTACGCGCCATTTCATGCGCTTTGAGATGCCGCTTAGCCCAATACGCTATCTGAAATAGGAGCGACGTAAATTGAACAAACGTGATAGAATTTTGCTGAATTCTTAAATTAACCAAAATATAAAATAATCTAATCGGGTCTCTGATTGCCCTATCATAGAAGTTTAATAGTGCATTTTACTCGTCATTTCATGCGCTTTGAGATGCCGCTTTGCCCAATACGATATCGGAAATAGGAGCGACGTAAATGGAACGAATGTGATAGAATTCCGCTCAATTCATAAATTAACCATAATATAAACTGATCTAATCGGGTCTCTGTTTGCCCTACCCTAGAACTTTAATAGTGCATTTTATTCGCCATTTCATACGCTTTGAGATGCCGCTTTGCCCAATACGCTATCTGAAGTAGGAGCGACGTAAATTGAACAAATGTGATAGAATTTCACTGAATTCTTATATTAACCAAAATATAAAATGATCTAATCGGGTCTCTGATTGCCCTAGCATTGAAGTTTAATAGTGCATTTTACTCGCCATTCCGAGCGCTTTAAGATGCCGCATAGCCCAATACGCTATCTGAAATAGGAGCGACGTTAATTGAACAAATGTGATAGAATTTCGCTGAATTCTTAGATTAACTATAATATAAAATGATCTAATCGGGTCACTGATTGCCCTACCCTAGAAGTTTAATAGTGCATTTTACTTGCCATTTCATGCGCCTTGAGATGCCGCTTAGCCCAATACGCTATCTGAAATATGAGCGACGTAAATTGAACAAATGTGATAGAATTTCGCAGAATTCTTATATTAACCATAATATAAAATGATCTAATCGGGTATCTGTTTGCCTTATCCTAGAAGTTTAATAGTGCATTATACTCGCCATTTCATGCGCTTCGAGATGCCGCTTAACCCAACACACTATCTGCAATAGGAGCGACGTAAATTGAACAAACGTGATAGAATTTTGCTGAATTCTTAAATTAACCAAAATATAAAATAATCTAATCGGGTCTCTGATTGCCCTGTCATAGAAGTTTAATAGTGCATTTTACTCGCCATTTCACGCGCTCTAAGATGCCGCCTAGCCCAGTACGCTATCTGAAATAGGAGCGACGTAAATTGAACAAATGTGATAGAATTTTGCTGAATTCTTAAATTAACCATAATATAAAATGATCTAATCGGGTCTCTGTTTGCTCTACCCTAGAAGTTTAATAGTGTATTTTACTCGCAATTTCATGCGCTTTGAGGTGCCGCTTAACCCAATACGCTATCTGCAATAGGAGCGACGGAAATTGAACAAATGTGATAGAATATCGCTGAATTCTTAAATTAACTATAATATAAAATGATATAATCGGGTCACTGATTGCCCTACCCTAGAAGTTTAATAGTGCATTTTACGCGCCATTTCATGCGCTTTGAGGTGCCGCTTAGCCCAATACGCTATCGGAAATATGAGCGACGTAAATTGAACAAATGTGATAGAATTTCGCTGAATTCTTATATTAACAAAAATATAAAATGATCTAATCGGGTCTCTGTTTGCCTTATCCTAGAAGTTTAGTATTGCATTTTACTCGCCATTCCACGCGCTTTAAGATGCCGGCCAGCCCAGTACGCTATCTGAAATAGGAGCGACGTAATTTGAAGAAATGTGATAGAATTTCCGTGAATTCTTATATAAACCTTAATGTAAAATGATCCAATCGGGTCTCTGTTCGCCCTACCATAGAAGTCTAATAGTGCATTTCACTCGCCATTTCATGCGCTTTGAGGTGCCGCTTAGCCCAATACGCTATCTGAAATAGGAGAAACGTAAGTTGAACAAATGTGATAGAATTTCGCTGAATTCTTTCATTAACATTAATGTAAAATGATCTAATCGAGTCTCTGTTTGCCCTACCATAGAATTTTAATAGTGCATTCTACTCGCCATTCCACCCGCTTTAAGATGCCGCCTAGCCCAGTACGCTATCTGAAATAGGAGCGACGTAAATTGAACAAATGTGATAGAATTTTGCTGAAATCTTGTATTAAACAAAATATAAAATGATCTAATCGCGTCTCTGATTGCCCTATCATACAAGTTTAGTAGTGCATTTTACTCGCCACTCCACGCGCTTTAGGATGCCGCCTAGCCCAGTACGCTACCCGAAATAGGAGCGACGTAAATTGAACAAATGTGATAGAATTTTGCTGAATTCTTAAATTAACCATAATATAAAATGATCTAATCGGGTCTCTGTTTGCCCTACCCTAGAAGTTTAATAGTGCATTTGACTCGCCATTTCATGCGCTTTGAGATGCCGCTTAACCCAATACGCTATCTGAAATAGGAGCAACGAAAGTTGAACAAATATGATAGAATTTCGTTGAATTATTTTATTAACCAGAATGTAAAATGATCTAATCTGGTCTCTGTCCGCCCTACCGTAGAAGTCTTATAGTGCATTTCACTCGCCATTTCATGCGCTTTGAGATGCCGCTTAGCCCAATACGCTATCTGAAATGGGAGCGACGTAAATTGAACAAATGTGATAGAATTTCGCTGAATTCTTATATTAACCAAAGTATAAAATGATCTAATCTGGTCTCTGATTGCCCTATCACAGAAGGTAAATAGTGCATTTTACTCGCCATTCCACGCGCTTTAAGATGCCGCCTAGCCCAGTACGCTGTCTGAAATAGGAGCGACGTAAATTGAACAATTGTGATAGAATTTCGCTGAATTCTTATATTAACCAAAATATAAAATGATCTAATCGGGTCTCTGATTGCCCTATCGTAGAAGTTTAATAGTGCATTTTACTCGACATTTCATGCGCTTTGAGATGCCGCATAGCCCAGTACGCTATCTGAAATAGGAGCGACGTAAATTGAACAAATGTGATAGAATTTCGCTGAATTCTTATATTAACCAAAGTATAAAATGATCTAGTCTGGTCTTTGATTGCCCAATCATAGAAGGTTGATAGTGCATTTTACTCACCATTCCACACGCTTTAAGATGCCGCCTAGCCCAGTACGCTGTCTGAAATAGGAGCGACGTAAATTGAACAAATGTGATAGAATCTCCCTGAATACTTATATTAACCTTAATGGAAAACGATCTAATCGGGACTCTGTTCGCCCTACCCTAGAAGTTTAATAGTGCATTTCACTCGTCATTTCATGCGCTTTGAGATGCCGCTTAGCCCAATACGCTATCTGAAATATGAGCGACGTAAATTGAACAAATGTGATAGAATTTTGCTGAATTCTTAAATTAACCATAATATAAAATGATCTAATCGGGTCTCTGTTTGCCATACCCTAGAAGTTTAATAGTGCATTTTACTCGCCATTTCATGCGCTTTGTGATGCCGCGTAGCCCAATACGCTATCTGAAATAGGAGCGACGTAAATTGAACAAATGTGATAGAATTTCACTGAATTCTTATATTAACCAAAATATAAAATGATCTAGTCTGGTCTTTGATTGCCCAATCATAGAAGGTTGATAGTGCATTTTACTCACCATTCCACACGCTTTAAGATGCCGCCTAGCCCAGTACGCTGTCTGAAATAGGAGCGACGTAAATTGAACAATTGTGATAGAATTTCGCTGAATTCTTATATTAACCAAAATATAAAATGATCTAATCGGGTCTCTGATTGCCCTATCGTAGAAGTTTAATAGTGCATTTTACTCGACATTTCATGCGCTTTGAGATGCCGCATAGCCCAATACGCTATCTGAAATAGGAGCGACGTAAATTGAACAAATGTGGTAGAATTTCCGTGAATCCGTATATTAACCTTAATGTAAAATGATCTAATCGGGTCTCTGTTCGCCCTACCATAGAAGTCTAATGGTGCGATTCACTCGCCATATCATGCGCTTTGAGATGCCGCTTAGCCGAATACGCTATCTCATATAGGAGCGACGTAAATTGAACGAATGTGATAGAATTTCGCTCAATTCATAAATTAACCATAATATAAACTGATCTAATCGGGTCTCTGTTTGCCCTACCCTAGAACTTTAATAGTGCATTTTATTCGCCATTTCATACGCTTTGAGATGCCGCCTAGCCCAGTACGCTATCTGAAATAGGAGCGACGTAAATTGAACAAATGTGATAGAATCTCCCTGAATACTTATATTAACCTTAATGGAAAACGATCTAATCGGGACTCTGTTCGCCCTACCCTAGAAGTTTAATAGTGCATTTCACTCGTCATTTCATGCGCTTTGAGATGCCGCTTAGCCCAATACGCTATCTGAAATATGAGCGACGTAAATTGAACAAATGTGATAGAATTTCGCTGAATTCTTATATTAACCATAATATAAAATGATCTAATCGGGTCTCTGATTGCCCTATCATAGAAGTTTAATAGTGCATTTTACGCGCCATTTCATGCGCTTTGAGATGCCGCTTAGCCCAATACGCTATCTGAAATAGGAGCGACGTAAATTGAACAAACGTGATAGAATTTTGCTGAATTCTTAAATTAACCAAAATATAAAATGATCTAATCGGGTCTCTGTTTGCCTTATCCTAGAAGTTTAGTATTGCATTTTACTCGCCATTCCACGCGCTTTAAGATGCCGGCCAGCCCAGTACGCTATCTGAAATAGGAGCGACGTAATTTGAAGAAATGTGATAGAATTTCCGTGAATTCTTATATAAACCTTAATGTAAAATGATCCAATCGGGTCTCTGTTCGCCCTACCATAGAAGTCTAATAGTGCATTTCACTCGCCATTTCATGCGCTTTGAGGTGCCGCTTAGCCCAATACGCTATCTGAAATAGGAGAAACGTAAGTTGAACAAATGTGATAGAATTTCGCTGAATTCTTTCATTAACATTAATGTAAAATGATCTAATCGAGTCTCTGTTTGCCCTACCATAGAATTTTAATAGTGCATTCTACTCGCCATTCCACCCGCTTTAAGATGCCGCCTAGCCCAGTACGCTATCTGAAATAGGAGCGACGTAAATTGAACAAATGTGATAGAATTTTGCTGAAATCTTGTATTAAACAAAATATAAAATGATCTAATCGCGTCTCTGATTGCCGTATCATACAAGTTTAGTAGTGCATTTTACTCGCCACTCCACGCGCTTTAGGATGCCGCCTAGCCCAGTACGCTACCCGAAATAGGAGCGACGTAAATTGAACAAATGTGATAGAATTTTGCTGAATTCTTAAATTAACCATAATATAAAATGATCTAATCGGGTCTCTGTTTGCCCTACCCTAGAAGTTTAATAGTGCATTTGACTCGCCATTTCATGCGCTTTGAGATGCCGCTTAACCCAATACGCTATCTGAAATAGGAGCAACGAAAGTTGAACAAATATGATAGAATTTCGTTGAATTATTTTATTAACCAGAATGTAAAATGATCTAATCTGGTCTCTGTCCGCCCTACCGTAGAAGTCTTATAGTGCATTTCACTCGCCATTTCATGCGCTTTGAGATGCCGCTTAGCCCAATACGCTATCTGAAATAGGAGCGACCTAAATTGAACGAATGTGATAGAATTTTGCTGAATTCTTAAATTAACCATAATATAAAATGATCTAATCGGGTCTCTGCTTGCCCTATCATAGAAGTTTAGTAGTGCATTTTACTCGCCATTCCACGCGCTTTACGTTGCCGCCTAGCCCAGTACGCTATCTGAAATAGGAGCGACGTAAGTTGAACAAATGTGATAGAATTTTGCTGAATTCTTAAATTAACCGTAACATAAAATGATCTAATCGGGTCTCTGTTTGCCTTATCCTAGAAGTTTAATAGCGCATTTTACTCGTCATTTCATGC
>CAKAJE020001221.1:0-89618 GCA_916610135.2 Macropis europaea | reverse complement strand
GCCTAGCCTAGTACGCTATCTGAAATAGGAGCGACGTAAATTGAACAAATGTGATAGAACATTCCTGAATTCTTAAATTAACCATAATATAAAATGATCAAATCGGGTCTCTGTTTGCCCTACCCTAGAAGTATAATAGTGCATTTTACTCGCCATTTCATGCGCTTTGAGATGCCGCCTAGCCTAGTACGCTATCTGAAATGGGGAGCGACGTAAATTGAACAAATGTGATAGGACATTCCTGAATTCTTAAATTAACCATAATATAAAATGATCAAATCGGGTCTCTGTTTGCCCTACCCTAGAAGTATAATAGTGCATTTTACTCGCCATTTCATGCGCTTTGAGATGCCGCTTAGTTCAACACGCTATCTGAAATAGGAGCGACGTAAATTGAACAAATGTGATAGAATGTCCCTGAATTCATATATTAAACAAAATATAAAATGATCTAATCGGGTCTCCGATTGCCCTATCATAGAAGTTTAATAGTACATTTTACTCGCCATTCCACGCGCTTTAAGATGCCGCCTAGCACAGGACGCTATCTGAAATAGTAGCGACGTAAGTTGAACAAATGTGACAGAATTACGCAGAATTCTTATATAAACCGTAATATAAAATGATCTAATCGGGTCTGTGTTTGCCGTACCCTAGAAGTTTAGTAGTGCATTTTACTCGCAATTCCACGCGCTTTAAGATGCCGCCTAGCTCAGTACGCTATCTGAAATAGGGGCGACGTAAATTGAACAAATGTGATAGAATTTCGCTGAATTCTTATATTAACCAAAATATAAAATGATCTAATCGGGTCTCTGTTTGCCTTACCCTAGAAGTTTAATAGTGCATTTTATTTACCATGTCATGCGCTTTGAGATGCCGCTTAGCCCAATACGCTATCTGAAATAGGAGCGACGTAAATGGAACAAATGTGATAGGATTTCGCTGAATTCTTAAATTAACCATAATATAAAATGATCTAATCTGGTCTCTGTTTGCCCTACCCTACAAGTTTAATAGTGCATTTTACTCGCCATTTCATGCGCTTTGAGGTGCCGCTTAGCCCAATACGCTATCTGAAATAGGAGCGACGTAAATTGAACAAATGTGATAGAATTTCGCTGAATTCTTAAATTAAACAAAATAAAAAATGATCTAATCGGGTCTCTGATTGCCCTACCCTAGAAGTTTAATAGTGCATCTCACTCGTCATTCCACGCGCTTTAAGATGCCGGCTAGCCCAGTACGCTATCTGAAACAGGATCGACGTAAATTGAACAAATGCGATAGAATTTTGCTGAATTCTTAAATTAACCATAACATAAAATGATCTAATCGGGTCTCTGTTTACCGTACCCTAGAAGTTTAGTAGTGCATTTTACTCGCAATTCCACGCGCTTTAAGATGCCGCCTAGCCCAGTACGCTATCTGAAATAGGAGCGACGTAAATTTAACAAATGTGATAGAATTACGCTGAATTCTTGTATTAACCGTAATATAAATTGATCTAATCGGGTCTCTGATTGCCCTATCATAGAAGTTGAATAGTGCATTTTACTCGCCATTCCACGCGCTTTAAGATGCCGCCTAGCGCAGTACGCTATCTGAAATAGGAGCGACGTAAGTTTATCAAATGTGATAGAATTACGCTGAATTCTTATATTAACCGTAATATAAAATGATGTAATCGGGTCTCTGATTGCCCTATCATAGAAGTTGAATAGTGCATTTTACTCGCCATTCCACGCGCTTTAAGATGCCGTCTAATCCAGTACGCTATCTGAAATAGTAGCGACGTAAGTTGAACAAATGTGACAGAATTACGCTGAATTCTTATATTAACCGTAATATAAAATGATCTAATCTGGTCTCTGATTGCCACATCATAGAAGGTTAATAGTGCGTTATACTCGCCATTCCACGCGCTTTAAGATGCCGCCTAGCCCGGTACGCTATCTGAAATAGGAGCGACGTAAATTGCACAAATGTGATAGAATTTCGCTGAATTCTTAAATTAACCATAATATAAAATGATCTAATCGGGTCTCTGTTTACCGTACCCTGGAAGTTTAATAGTGCATTTTACTCGCCATTTCATGCGCTTTGAGGTGCCGCTTAGCCCAATACGCTATCTGAAATATGAGCGACGTAAATTGAACAAATGTGATAGAATTTCGCTGAATTCTTAAATTAACCATAATATAAAATGATCTAATCGGGTCTATGTTTGCCCTACCCTAGACGTTTAATAGTGCATTTTACTCGCCATTTCATGCGCTTTGAGGTGCCGCTTAGCCCAATACGCTATCTGAAATAGGAGCGACGTAAATTGAACAAATGTGATAGAATTTCGCTGAATTCTTAAATTAACCATAATATAAAATGATCTAATCTGGTCTCTGTTTGCCCTACCCTAGAAGTTTAATAGTGCATTTCACTCGTCATTCCACGCGCTTTAAGATGCCGGCTAGCCCAGTACGCTATCTGAAACAGGAGCGACGTAAATTGAACAAATGCGAATGAATTTCGCTGAATTCTTAAATTAACCATAATATAAAATGATCTAACCGGGTCTCTGTTTACCGTACCCTAGAAGTTAAATAGTGCAATTTACTCGCAATTCCACGCGCTTTAAGATGCCGCCTAGCTCAGTACGCTATCTGAAATAGGAGCGACGTAAATTTAACAAATGTGATAGAATTACGCTGAATTCTTGTATTAACCGTAATATAAAATGATCGAATCGGGTCTCTGATTGCCCTATCATAGAAGTTGAATAGTGCATTTTACTCGCCATTCAACGCGCTTTAAGATGCCGCCTAGCCCAGTACGCTATCTGAAATAGGAGCGACGTAAATTTAACAAATGTGATAGAATTACGCTGAATTCTTATATTAACCGTAATATAAAATGATGTAATCGGGTCTCTGATTGCCCTATCATAGAAGTTGAATAGTGCATTTTACTCACCGTTCCACGCGCTTTAAGGTGCCGTCTAGCCCAGTACGCTATCTGAAATAGGAGCAACGTAAGTTGAACAAATGTGATAGAATTACGCTGAAATCTTATATTAACCGTAATATAAAATGATCTAATCGGGTCTCTGTTTGCCTTACCCTAGAAGCTTAATAGTGCATTTTACTCACCATTTCATGCTCTTTGGGGTGCCGCTTAGCCCAATACGCTATCTGAAATAGGAGCGACATAAATTGAACAAATGTGATAGGATTTCCCCGAATTCTTTTATTAACCATAATGTAAAATGATATAATCGGGTCTCTGTTCGCCCTAGCCTAGAAGTTTAATAGTGCATTTTATTCCCCATTTCACGCGCTTTGAGATGCCGCTTAGCCCAATACGCTATCTGAAATAGGAGCGACGTAAATGGAACAAATGTGATAGGATCTCCCGGAAATCTTATATTAAGCAAAATATAAAATGATCTAATCGGGTCTCTGATTGCCCTATCATAGAAGTTTAATAGTGCATTTTACTAGCAATTCCACGCGCTTTAAGATGCCGCCTAGCCGAGTACGCTATCTGATATAGGAGCGACGTAAATTGATCAAATGTGATAGAATTACGCTGAATTCTTATATTAACCGTAATATAAAATGATCTAATTGGGTCTCTGTTCGTCCTACCCTAGAAGTTTAATAGTGCATTTCACTCGACATTTCATGCGCTTTGAGATGCCGCTTACTCCAATTCGCTATCTGAAATAGGAGCGACGTAAATTGAACAAATGTGATAGAATTTTGCTGAATTCTTAAATTAACCATCATATAAAATGATCTAATCGGGTCTCTGTTTGCCCTACCCTAGAAGTTTAATAGTGCATTTTACTCGCCATTTCATGCGCTTTGAGATGCCGCTTAGCCCAATACGCTATCTGAAATAGGAGCGATGTAAAATGAACAAATGTGATAGAATTTCGCTGAATTCTTTTATTAACTATAATGTAAAATGATCTAATCGGGTCTCTGTTCGCCGTAGCCTAGAAGTTTAATAGTGCATTTCACTCGTCGTTTCATGCGCTTTGAGATGCCGCTTAGCCCAGTACGCTATCTGAAATGGGAGCGACGTAAGTTGGACAAATGTGATAGAATTTCGCTGAATCCTTATATTAACCAAAATATGAAATGATCTAATCGGGTCTCTGTTTGCCCTATCATAGAAGTTTAATAGTGCATTTTACTAGCCATTCCACGCGCTTTAAGATGCCGCCTAGCTCAGTACGCTATCTGAAATAGGGGCGACGTAAGTTGAACAAATGTGATAGAATTACGCTGAATTCTTATATTAACCGTAATATAAAATGATCTAATCGGGTCTCTGTTTGCCTTATCCTAGATGTTTAACAGTGCATTTTACTCGCCATTTCATGCGCATTGAGATGCCGCTTATCCCAATACGCTATCTGAAATAGGAGCGACGTAAATTGAACAAATGTGATAGAATTTCGCTGAATTCTTTCATTAACCATAATGTAAAATGATCTAATCGGGTCTCTGTTAGCCGTAGCCTAGAAGTTTAATAGTGCATTTTATTCCCCATTTCATGCGCTTTGAGATGCCGCTTAGCCCAATACGCTATCTGAAATAGGAGCGACGTAAATTGAACAAATGTGATAGAATTTCGCTGAATTCTTATATTAACCAAAATATAAAATGATCTAATCGGGTCTCTGATTCCCCTATCATAGAAGTGTAATAGTGCATTTTACTCGCCATTCCACGCGCTTTAAGATGCCGCCTATCCCAGTACGCTATCTGAAATAGGAGCGACGTAAGTTGAACAAATGCGATAGAATTACGCTGAAATATTATATTCACCGTAATATAAAATGATCTAATCGGGTCTCTGTTTGCCTTTCCCTAGAAGTTTAATAGTGCATTTTACTCGCCGTTTCATGCGCTTTGAGATGCCGCCTAGCCTAGTACGCTATCTGAAATAGGAGCGACGTAAATTGAACAAATGTGATAGAACATTCCTGAATACTTAAATTAACCATAATATAAAATGATCAAATCGGGTCTCTGTTTGCCCTACCCTAGAAGTATAATAGTGCATTTTACTCGCCATTTCATGCGCTTTGAGATGCCGCCTAGCCTAGTACGCTATCTGAAATGGGAGCGACGTAAATTGAACAAATGTGATAGGACATTCCTGAATTCTTAAATTAACCATAATATAAAATGATCAAATCGGGTCTCTGTTTGCCCTACCCTAGAAGTATAATAGTGCATTTTACTCGCCATTTCATGCGCTTTGAGATGCCGCTTAGTTCAACACGCTATCTGAAATAGGAGCGACGTAAATTGAACAAATGTGATAGAATGTCCCTGAATTCTTATATTAAACAAAATATAAAATGATCTAATCGGGTCTCCG
Organism: Macropis europaea; assembly: GCA_916610135.2. Taxonomy (NCBI): domain Eukaryota; kingdom Metazoa; phylum Arthropoda; class Insecta; order Hymenoptera; family Melittidae; genus Macropis; species Macropis europaea. The sequence goes on along the minus strand of CAKAJE020001221.1, from coordinate 84,224 downwards.
ATTGCCCTATCATAGAAGTTTAATAGTACATTTTACTCGCCATTCCACGCGCTTTAAGATGCCGCCTAGCACAGGACGCTATCTGAAATAGTAGCGACGTAAGTTGAACAAATGTGACAGAATTACGCAGAATTCTTATATAAACCGTAATATAAAATGATCTAATCGGGTCTCTGTTTGCCTTACCCTAGACGTTTAATAGTGCATTTTACTCGCCATTTCATGCGCTTTGCGATGCCGCTTAGGCCAATCCGCTATCTGAAATAGGAGCGACGTAAGTTGAACAAATGTGATAGAATTTCCCTGAATTCTTATATTAACCAAAATATAAAATGATCTAATCGGGTCTCTGTTTGCCTTACCCTAGAAGTTTAATAGTGCATTTTACTCGCCATTTCATGCGCTTTTAGATGCCGCCTAGCCTAGTACGCTATCTGAAATAGGAGCGACGTAAATTGAACAAATGTGATAGAACATTCCTGAATTCTTAAATTAACCATAATATAAAATGATCTAATCGGGTCTCTGTTTGCCCTACCCTAGAAGTATAATAGTGCATTTTACTTGACATTTCATGCGCTTTGCGATGCCGCTTAGGCCAATCCGCTATCTGAAATAGGAGCGGCGTAAGTTGAACAAATGTGATAGAATTTGGCTGAATTCTTAAATTAAGCATAATATAAAATGATCTAATCGGGTCTCTGTTTGCCCTACCCTAGCAGCTTAATAGTGCATTTTACACGCCATTTCTTGCGCTTTGAGATGCCGCTTAGCCCAATACGCTATCTGAAATATCAGCGACTTAAATTGAACAAATGTGATAGGATTTCGCTGAATTCTTATATAAACCTTAATGTAAAATGATCTAATCGGGTCTCTATTCGCAATACCCTAGAAGTTTAATAGTGCATTTCACTCGTCATTTCATGCGCTTTGAGATGCCGCTTAGCCCAATTCGCTATCTGAAATAGGAGCGACGTAAATTGAATAAATGTGATAGAATTTCGCTGAACTCTTATATTAACCAAAATATAAAATGATCTAATCTGGTCTCTGATTGCCCTTTCATAGAAGGTTAATAGTGCATTTTACTCGCCATTCCACGCGCTTTAAGATGCCGCCTAGCTCAGTACGCTATCTGAAATAGGAGCGACGTAAGTTGAACAAATGTGATAGAATTATGCTGAATTCTTATATTAACCGTAATATAAAATGATCTAATCGGGTCTCTGTTTGCCTTATCCTAGATGTTTAACAGTGCACTTTACTCGCCATTTCATGCGCATTGAGATGCCGCTTATCCCAATACGCTATCTGGAAGAGGAGCGACGTAAATTGAACAAATGTGATAGAATTTCGCTGAATTCTTTCATTAACCATAATGTAAAATGATGTAATCGGGTCTCTGTTCGTCGTAGCCTAGAAGTTTAATAGTGCATCTTATTCGCCATTTCATGCGCTTTGAGATGCCGCTTAGCCCAATACGCTATCTGGAATAGGAGCGACGTAAATTGAACAAATGTGATAGGATTTCGCTGAATTCTTATATTAACCAAAATATAAAATGATCTAATCGGGTCTCTGTTTGCCTTACCCTAGAAGTTTAATAGTGCATTTTATTTACCATGTCATGCGCTTTGAGATGCCGCTTAGCCCAATACGCTATCTGAAATAGGAGCGACGTAAATGGAACAAATGTGATAGAATTTCCCTGAAATCTTATATTAAACAAAATAAAAAATGATCTAATCGGGTCTCTGTTTGCCCTACCCTAGAAGTTTAATAGTGCATCTCACTCGTCATTCCACGCGCTTTAAGATGCCGCTTAGCCCAATACGCTATCTGAAATATGAGCGACGTAAATTGAACAAATGTGATAGAATTTCCCTGAAATCTTATATTAAACAAAATAAAAAATGATCTAATCGGGTCTCTGTTTGCCCTACCCTAGAAGTTTAATAGTGCATCTCACTCGTCATTCCACGCGCTTTAAGATGCCGCTTAGCCCAATACGCTATCTGAAATATGAGCGACGTAAATTGAACAAATGTGATAGAATTTCCCTGAAATCTTATATTAAACAAAATAAAAAATGATCTAATCGGGTCTGTGATTGCCCTATCATAGAAGTATAATAGTGCATTTTATTCGCCATTCAACGCGCTTTAAGATGCCGTCTAGCCCAGTACGCTATCTGAAATAGGAGCAACGTAAGTTGAATAAATGTGATAGAATTTCGCTGAATCCTTAAATTAACCATAATATAAAATGATCTAATCTGGTCTCTGTTTGCCCTACCCTACAAGTTTAATAGTGCATTTTACTCGCCATTTCATGCGCTTTGAGGTGCCGCTTAGCCCAATACGCTATCTGAAATAGGAGCGACGTAAATTGAACAAATGTGATAGAATTTCGCTGAATTCTTAAATTAAACATAATATAAAATGATCTAATCTGGTCTCTGTTTGCCCTACCCTAGAAGTTTAATAGTGCATCTCACTCGTCATTCCACGCGCTTTAAGATGCCGGCTAGCCCAGTACGCTATCTGAAACAGGAGCGACGTAAATTGAACAAATGCGAATGAATTTCGCTGAATTCTTAAATTAACCATAATATAAAATGATCTAATCGGGTCTCTGTTTACCGTACCCTAGAAGTTAAATAGTGCAGTTTACTCGCAATTCCACGCGCTTTAAGATGCCGCCTGGCTCAGTACGCTATCTGAAATAGGAGCGACGTAAATTTAACAAATGTGATAGAATTACGCTGAATTCTTGTATTAACCGTAATATAAAATGATCGAATCGGGTCTCTGATTGCCCTATCATAGAAGTTGAATAGTGCATTTTACTCGCCGTTCCACGCGCTTTAAGGTGCCGTCTAGCCCAGTACGCTATCTGAAATAGGAGCAACGTAAGTTGAATAAATGTGATAGAATTTCGCTGAATCCTTAAATTAACCATAATATAAAATGATCTAATCTGGTCTCTGTTTGCCCTACCCTACAAGTTTAATAGTGCATTTTACTCACCATTTCATGCTCTTTGGGGTGCCGCTTAGCCCAATACGCTATCTGAAATAGGAGCGACATAAATTGAACAAATGTGATAGGATTTCCCTGAATTCTTTTATTAACCATAATGTAAAATGATATAATCGGGTCTCTGTTCGCCCTAGCCTAGAAGTTTAATAGTGCATTTTATTCGCCATTTCATGCGCTTTGAGATGCCGCTTAGCCCAATACGCTATCTGAAATAGGAGCGACGTAAATGGAACAAATGTGATAGGATCTCCCGGAAATCTTATATTAAGCAAAATATAAAATGATCTAATCGGGTCTCTGATTGCCCTATCATAGAAGTTTAATAGTGCATTTTACTAGCAATTCCACGCGCTTTAAGATGCCGCCTAGCCGAGTACGCTATCTGATATAGGAGCGACGTAAATTGATCAAATGTGATAGAATTACGCTGAATTCTTATATTAACCGTAATATAAAATGATCTAATTGGGTCTCTGTTCGTCCTACCCTAGAAGTTTAATAGTGCATTTCACTCGACATTTCATGCGCTTTGAGATGCCGCTTACTCCAATTCGCTATCTGAAATAGGAGCGACGTAAATTGAACAAATGTGATAGAATTTTGCTGAATTCTTAAATTAACCATCATATAAAATGATCTAATCGGGTCTCTGTTTGCCCTACCGTAGAAGTTTAATAGTGCATTTTACTCGCCATTTCATGCGCTTTGAGATGCCGCTTAGCCCAATACGCTATCTGAAATAGGAGCGACGTAAATTGAACAAATGTGATAGAATTTCGCTGAATTCTTAAATTAACCATAATATAAAATGATCTAATCTGGTCTCTGTTTGCCCTACCCTACAAGTTTAATAGTGCATTTTACTCGCCATTTCATGCGCTTTGAGGTGCCGCTTAGCCCAATACGCTATCTGAAATAGGAGCGACGTAAATTGAACAAATGTGATAGAATTTCGCTGAATTCTTAAATTAACCATAATATAAAATGATCTAATCTGGTCTCTGTTTGCCCTACCCTAGAAGTTTAATAGTGCATCTCACTCGTCATTCCACGCGCTTTAAGATGCCGGCTAGCCCAGTACGCTATCTGAAGCAGGATCGACGTAAATTGAACAAATGCGATAGAATTTTGCTGAATTCTTAAATTAACCATAACATAAAATGATCTAATCGGGTCTCTGTTTGCCCTACCCTAGAAGTTTAATAGTGCATTTTACTCGACATTTCATGCGCTTTGCGATGCCGCATAGGCCAATCCGCTATCTGAAATAGGAGCGGCGTAAGTTGAACAAATGTGCTAGAATTTGGCTGAATTCTTAAATTAAGCATAATATAAAATGAACTAATCGGGTCTATGTTTGCCCTACCCTAGCAGCTTAATAGTGCATTTTACTCGCCATTTCTTGCGCTTTGAGATGCCGCTTAGCCCAATGCGCTATATGAAATATCAGCGACTTAAATTGAACAAATGAGATAGGATTTCGCTGAATTCTTATATAAACCTTAATGTAAAATGATCTAATCGGGTCTCTATTCGCAATACCCTAGAAGTTTAATAGTGCATTTCACTCGTCATTTCATGCGCTTTGAGATGCCGCTTAGCCCAATTCGCTATCTGAAATAGGAGCGACGTAAATTGAACAAATGTGATAGTATTTCGCTGAATTCTTGTATTAACCAAAATATAAAATGATCTAATCGGGTCACTGATTGCCCTATCATAGAAGTTTAATAGTGCATTGTACTAGCAATTCCACGCGCTTTAAGATGCCGCCTAGCCCAGTACGCTATCTGATATAGGAGCGACGCAAATTGAACAAATGTGATAGAATTTCGCTGAATTCTTATATTAACCAAAATATAAAATGATCTAATCGGGTCTCTGATTGCCCTATCATAGAAGTTTAATAGTGCATTGTACTCGACATTCCGCGCGCTTTGAGATGCCGCCTAGCCCCGAACACTATTTGAGATAGGAACGACGTAAATTGAACAAATGTGATAGAATTTCGCTGAATTCTTATATTAACCAAAATATAAAATGATCTAATCGGGTCTCTGATTGCCCTATCATAGAAGTTTAATAGTGCATTTTACTCGCCATTCTGCGCGCTTTAAGATGCCGCCTAGCACAGTACGCTGTCTGAAATAGGAACGACGTAAATTGAACAAATGTGATAGAATTTTGCTGAATTCTTAAATTAACTATAATATAAAATGATCTAATCGGGACTCTGTTTGCCCTACCCTAGAAGTTTAATAGTGCATTTTACTCGCCATTTCATGCGCTTTTAGATGCCGCTTAGCCCAATATGGTAACAGAAATAGGAGCGACGTAAATTGAACAAATGTGATAGAATTTTGCTGAATTCTTAAATTAACCATAATATAAAATGATCTAATCGGGACTCTGTTTGCCCTACCCTAGAAGTATAATAGGGCATTTTACTCGCCATTTCATGCGCTTTGAGATGCCGCTTAGCTCAATAAGCTATCTGAAATAGGAGCGACGTAAATTGAACAAATGTGATAGAATTTCTCTGAATTCTTATATTAACCAAAATATAAAATGATCTAATCGGGTCTCTGATTGCCCTATCATAGAAGTTTAATAGTGCATTTTACTCGCCATTCCGCGCGCTTTAAGATGCCGCCTAGCACAGTACGCTATCTGAAATAGGAACGACGTAAATTGAACAAATGTGATAGAATTTTGCTGAATTCTTAAATTAACCATAATATAAAATGATCTAATCGGGACTCTGTTTGCCCTACCCTAGAAGTTTAATAGTGCATTTTACTCGCCATTTCAAGCGCTTTGAGATGCCGCTTAGCCCAATACGCTATCTGAAATAGGAGCGACCTAAGTTGAACAAATGTGATAGAATTTCGCTGAATTCTTAAATTAACCGTAATATAAAATGATCTAATCGGGTTTCTGATTGCCCTATCATAGAAGTTTAATAGTGCATTTTACTCGCCATTCTGCGCGCTTTAAGATGCCGCCTAGCACAGTACGCTATCTGAAATACGAACGACGTAAATTGAACAAATGTGATAGAATTTTGCTGAATTCTTAAATTAACCATAATATAAAATGATCTAATCGGGACTCTGTTTGCCCTACCCTAGAAGTTTAATAGTGCATTTTACTCGACATTCCGCGCGCTTTAAGATGCCGCCTAGCCCAATACGCTATCTGAAATAGGAGCGACCTAAGTTGAACAAATGTGATAGAATTTCGCTGAATTCTTAAATTAACCGTAATATAAAATGATCTAATCGGGTCTCTGTTTGCCCTACCCTAGAAGTTTAATAGTGCATTTTACTCGCCATTCCGCGCGCTTTAAGATGCCGCCTAGCACAGTACGCTATCTGAAATAGGAACGACGTAAATTGAACAAATGTGATAGAATTTTGCTGAATTCTTAAATTAACCATAATATAAAATGATCTAATCGGGACTCTGTTTGCCCTACCCTAGAAGTTTAATAGTGCATTTTATTCGCCATTTCATGCGCTTTGAGATGCCGCTTAGCCCAATACGCTATCTGAAATAGGAGCGACGTAAGTTGAACAAATGTGATAGAATTTCGCTGAATTCTTAAATTAACCATAATATAAAATGATGTAATCGGATCTCTGTCCGCCCTACCCAAGAAGTTTAATAGTGCATTTCACTCGTCATTTCATGCGGTTTGAGATGTCGCTTAGCCCAATACGCTATCTGAAATTGGAGCGACGTAAATTGAACACATGTGATAGAATTTCCCTGAAATCTTATATTATACAAAATATAAAATGATCTAATCGGGACTCTGATTGCCTTACCCTAGAAGTTTAATAGTGCATTTTACTCGCCATTTCAAGCGCTTTGAGATGCCGCTTAGCCCAATACGCTATCTGAAATAGGAGCGACCTAAGTTGAACAAATGTGATAGAATTTCGCTGAATTCTTAAATTAACCGTAATATAAAATGATCTAATCGGGTCTCTGTTTGCCCTACCCTAGAAGTTTAATAGTGCATTTTACTCGCCATTCCGCGCGCTTTAAGATGCCGCCTAGCACAGTACGCTATCTGAAATAGGAACGACGTAAATTGAACAAATGTGATAGAATTTTGCTGAATTCTTAAATTAACCATAATATAAAATGATCTAATCGGGACTCTGTTTGCCCTACCCTAGAAGTTTAATAGTGCATTTTATTCGCCATTTCATGCGCTTTGAGATGCCGCTTAGCCCAATACGCTATCTGAAATAGGAGCGACGTAAGTTGAACAAATGTGATAGAATTTCGCTGAATTCTTAAATTAACCATAATATAAAATGATGTAATCGGATCTCTGTCCGCCCTACCCAAGAAGTTTAATAGTGCATTTCACTCGTCATTTCATGCGGTTTGAGATGTCGCTTAGCCCAATACGCTATCTGAAATTGGAGCGACGTAAATTGAACACATGTGATAGAATTTCCCTGAAATCTTATATTATACAAAATATAAAATGATCTAATCGGGACTCTGATTGCCTTACCCTAGAAGTTTAATAGTGCATTTTACTCGCCATTTCAAGCGCTTTGAGATGCCGCTTAGCCCAATACGCTATCTGAAATAGGAGCGACCTAAGTTGAACAAATGTGATAGAATTTCGCTGAATTCTTAAATTAACCGTAATATAAAATGATCTAATCGGGTTTCTGATTGCCCTATCATAGAAGTTTAATAGTGCATTTTACTCGCCATTCTGCGCGCTTTAAGATGCCGCCTAGCACAGTACGCTATCTGAAATAGGAACGACGTAAATTGAACAAATGTGATAGAATTTTGCTGAATTCTTAAATTAACCATAATATAAAATGATCTAATCGGGACTCTGTTTGCCCTACCCTAGAAGTTTAATAGTGCATTTTACTCGACATTCCGCGCGCTTTAAGATGCCGCCTAGCCCAATACGCTATCTGAAATAGGAGCGACCTAAGTTGAACAAATGTGATAGAATTTCGCTGAATTCTTAAATTAACCATAATATAAAATGATCTAATCGGGTCTCTGTTTGCCCTACCCTAGAAGTTTAATAGTGCATTTTACTCGCCATTCCGCGCGCTTTAAGATGCCGCCTAGCACAGTACGCTATCTGAAATAGGAACGACGTAAATTGAACAAATGTGATAGAATTTTGCTGAATTCTTAAATTAACCATAATATAAAATGATCAAATCGGGACTCTGTTTGCCCTACCCTAGAAGTTTAATAGTGCATTTTACTCGCCATTTCATGCGCTTTGAGATGCCGCTTAGCCCAATACGCTATCTGAAATAGGAGCGACGTAAGTTGAACAAATGTGATAGAATTTTGCTGAATTATTAAATTAACCATAATATAAAATGATCAAATCGGGACTCTGTTTGCCCTACCCTAGAAGTTTAATAGTGCATTTTACTCGCCATTTCATGCGCTTTGAGATGCCGCTTAGCCCAATACGCTATCTGAAATAGGAGTGACGTAAGTTGAACAAATGTGATAGAATTTCGCTGAATTCTTAAATTAACCATAATATAAAATGATGTAATCGGATCTCTGTTCGCCCTACCCAAGAAGTTTAATTGTGCATTTCACTCGTCATTTCATGCGCTTTGAGATGTCGCTTAGCCCAATACGCTATCTGAAATAGGAGCGACGTAAATTGAACAAATGTGATAGAATTTCGCTGAATTCTTATATTAACCAAAATATAAAATGATCTAATCGGGTCTCTGATTGCCCTATCATAGAAGTTTAATAGTGCATTTTACTCGACATTCCGCGCGCTTTAACATGCCGCCTAGCCCAGAACACTATTTGAGATAGGAACGACGTAAATTGAACAAATGTGATAGAATTTCGCTGAATTCTTTTATTAACCAAAATATAAAATGATCTAATCGGGTTTCTGATTGCCCTATCATAGAAGTTTAATAGTGCATTTTACTCGCGATTCTGCGCGCTTTAAGATGCCGCCTAGCACAGTACGCTATCTGAAATAGGAACGACGTAAATTGAACAAATGTGATAGAATTTTGCTGAATTCTTAAATTAACCATAATATAAAATGATCTAATCGGGACTCTGTTTGCCCTACCCTAGAAGTTTAATAGTGCATTTTACTCGCCATTTCATGCGCTTTGAGATGCCGCTTAGCTCAATAAGCTATCTGAAATAGGAGCGACGTAAATTGAACAAATGTGATAGAATTTCTCTGAATTCTTATATTAACCAAAATATAAAATGATCTAATCGGGTCTCTGATTGCCCTATCATAGAAGTTTAATAGTGCATTTTACTCGCCATTCCGCGCGCTTTAAGATGCCGCCTAGCATAGTACGCTATCTGAAATAGGAACGACGTAAATTGAACAAATGTGATAGAATTTCGCTGAATTCTTTTATTAACCATAATGTGAAATGATCTAATCGGGTCTCTGTTCGCCCTAGCCTAGAAGTTTAATAGTGCATTTTATTCGCCATTTCATGCGCTTTGAGATGCCGCTTAGCCCAATACGCTATCTGAAATAGGAGCGACGTAAGTTGAACAAATGTGATAGAATTTCGCTGAATTCTTAAATTAACCATAATATAAAATGATGTAATCGGATCTCTGTCCGCCCTACCCAAGAAGTTTAATAGTGCATTTCACTCGTCATTTCATGCGGTTTGAGATGTCGCTTAGCCCAATACGCTATCTGAAATTGGAGCGACGTAAATTGAACACATGTGATAGAATTTCCCTGAAATCTTATATTATACAAAATATAAAATGATCTAATCGGGACTCTGATTGCCTTACCCTAGAAGTTTAATAGTGCATTTTACTCGCCATTTCAAGCGCTTTGAGATGCCGCTTAGCCCAATACGCTATCTGAAATAGGAGCGACCTAAGTTGAACAAATGTGATAGAATTTCGCTGAATTCTTAAATTAACCGTAATATAAAATGATCTAATCGGGTTTCTGATTGCCCTATCATAGAAGTTTAATAGTGCATTTTACTCGCCATTCTGCGCGCTTTAAGATGCCGCCTAGCACAGTACGCTATCTGAAATAGGAACGACGTAAATTGAACAAATGTGATAGAATTTTGCTGAATTCTTAAATTAACCATAATATAAAATGATCTAATCGGGACTCTGTTTGCCCTACCCTAGAAGTTTAATAGTGCATTTTACTCGACATTCCGCGCGCTTTAAGATGCCGCCTAGCCCAATACGCTATCTGAAATAGGAGCGACCTAAGTTGAACAAATGTGATAGAATTTCGCTGAATTCTTAAATTAACCGTAATATAAAATGATCTAATCGGGTCTCTGTTTGCCCTACCCTAGAAGTTTAATAGTGCATTTTACTCGCCATTCCGCGCGCTTTAAGATGCCGCCTAGCACAGTACGCTATCTGAAATAGGAACGACGTAAATTGAACAAATGTGATAGAATTTTGCTGAATTCTTAAATTAACCATAATATAAAATGATCAAATCGGGACTCTGTTTGCCCTACCCTAGAAGTTTAATAGTGCATTTTACTCGCCATTTCATGCGCTTTGAGATGCCGCTTAGCCCAATACGCTATCTGAAATAGGAGCGACGTAAGTTGAACAAATGTGATAGAATTTTGCTGAATTATTAAATTAACCATAATATAAAATGATCAAATCGGGACTCTGTTTGCCCTACCCTAGAAGTTTAATAGTGCATTTTACTCGCCATTTCATGCGCTTTGAGATGCCGCTTAGCCCAATACGCTATCTGAAATAGGAGTGACGTAAGTTGAACAAATGTGATAGAATTTCGCTGAATTCTTAAATTAACCATAATATAAAATGATGTAATCGGATCTCTGTTCGCCCTACCCAAGAAGTTTAATTGTGCATTTCACTCGTCATTTCATGCGCTTTGAGATGTCGCTTAGCCCAATACGCTATCTGAAATAGGAGCGACGTAAATTGAACAAATGTGATAGAATTTCGCTGAATTCTTATATTAACCAAAATATAAAATGATCTAATCGGGTCTCTGATTGCCCTATCATAGAAGTTTAATAGTGCATTTTACTCGACATTCTGCGCGCTTTAACATGCCGCCTAGCCCAGAACACTATTTGAGATAGGAACGACGTAAATTGAACAAATGTGATAGAATTTCGCTGAATTCTTTTATTAACCAAAATATAAAATGATCTAATCGGGTTTCTGATTGCCCTATCATAGAAGTTTAATAGTGCATTTTACTCGCCATTCTGCGCGCTTTAAGATGCCGCCTAGCACAGTACGCTATCTGAAATAGGAACGACGTAAATTGAACAAATGTGATAGAATTTTGCTGAATTCTTAAATTAACCATAATATAAAATGATCTAATCGGGACTCTGTTTGCCCTACCCTAGAAGTTTAATAGTGCATTTTACTCGCCATTTCATGCGCTTTGAGATGCCGCTTAGCTCAATAAGCTATCTGAAATAGGAGCGACGTAAATTGAACAAATGTGATAGAATTTCTCTGAATTCTTATATTAACCAAAATATAAAATGATCTAATCGGGTCTCTGATTGCCCTATCATAGAAGTTTAATAGTGCATTTTACTCGCCATTCCGCGCGCTTTAAGATGCCGCCTAGCACAGTACGCTATCTGAAATAGGAACGACGTAAATTGAACAAATGTGATAGAATTTTGCTGAATTCTTAAATTAAACATAATATAAAATGATCTAATCGGGACTCTGTTTGCCCTACCCTAGAAGTTTAATAGTGCATTTTACTCGCCATTTCAAGCGCTTTGAGATGCCGCTTAGCCCAATACGCTATCTGAAATAGGAGCGACCTAAGTTGAACAAATGTGATAGAATTTCGCTGAATTCTTAAATTAACCGTAATATAAAATGATCTAATCGGGTTTCTGATTGCCCTATCATAGAAGTTTAATAGTGCATTTTACTCGCCATTCTGCGCGCTTTAAGATGCCGCCTAGCACAGTACGCTATCTGAAATACGAACGACGTAAATTGAACAAATGTGATAGAATTTTGCTGAATTCTTAAATTAACCATAATATAAAATGATCTAATCGGGACTCTGTTTGCCCTACCCTAGAAGTTTAATAGTGCATTTTACCCGACATTCCGCGCGCTTTAAGATGCCGCCTAGCCCAATACGTTATCTGAAATAGGAGCGACCTAAGTTGAACAAATGTGATAGAATTTCGCTGAATTCTTAAATTAACCGTAATATAAAATGATCTAATCGGGTCTCTGTTTGCCCTACCCTAGAAGTTTAATAGTGCATTTTACTCGCCATTCCGCGCGCTTTAAGATGCCGCCTAGCACAGTACGCTATCTGAAATAGGAACGACGTAAATTGAACAAATGTGATAGAATTTTGCTGAATTCTTAAATTAACCATAATATAAAATGATCTAATCGGGACTCTGTTTGCCCTACCCTAGAAGTTTAATAGTGCATTTGACTCGCCATTTCATGCGCTTTGAGATGCCGCTTAGCCCAATACGCTATGTGAAATAGGAGCGACCTAAGTTGAACAAATGTGATAGAATTTCGCTGAATTCTTTTATTAACCATAATGTGAAATGATCTAATCGGGTCTCTGTTCGCCCTAGCCTAGAAGTTTAATAGTGCATTTTATTCTCCATTTCATGCGGTTTGAGATGCCGCTTAGCCCAATACGCTATCTGAAATAGGAGCGACGTAAGTTGAACAAATGTGATAGAATTTCGCTGAATTCTTAAATTAACCATAATATAAAATGATGTAATCGGATCTCTGTTCGCCCTACCCAAGAAGTTTAATAGTGCATTTCACTCGTCATTTCATGCGCTTTGAGATGTCGCTTAGCCCAATACGCTATCTGAAATTGGAGCGACGTAAATTGAACACATGTGATAGAATTTCCCAGAAATCTTATATTAAACAAAATATAAAATGATCTAATCGGGACTCTGATTGCCTTACCCTAGAAGTTTAATAGTGCATTTTACTCGCCATTTCATGCGCTTTGAGATGCCGCTTAGCCCAATAAGCAATCTGAAATAGGAGCGACGTAAATTGAACAAATGTGATAGAATTTCGCTGAATTCTTATATTAACCAAAATATAAAATGATCTAATCGGGTCTCTGATTGCCCTATCATAGAAGTTTAATAGTGCATTTTACTCGACATTCCGCGCGCTTTAAGATGCCGCCTAGCCCAGAACACTATTTGAGATAGGAACGACGTAAATTGAACAAATGTGATAGAATTTCGCTGAATTCTTCTATTAACAAAATATAAAATGATCTAATCGGGTCTCTGATTGCCCTATCATAGAAGTTTAATCGTGCATTTTACTCGCCATTCTGCGCGCTTTACGATGCCGCCTAGCACAGTACGCTGTCTGAAATAGGAACGACGTAAATTGAACAAATGTGATAGAATTTTGCTGAATTCTTAAATTAACCATAATATAAAATGATCTAATCGGGACTCTGTTTGCCCTACCCTAGAAGTTTAATAGTGCATTTTACTCGCCATTTCATGCGTTTTGAGATGCCGCTTAGCCCAATACGCTATCTGAAATAGGAGCGACCTAAGTTGAACAAATGTGATAGAATTTCGCTGAATTCTTAAATTAACCGTAACATAAAATGATCTAATCGGGTCTCTGTTTGCCCTACCCTAGAAGTTTAATAGTGCATTTTACTCGCCATTCCGCGCGCTTTAAGATGCCGCCTAGCACAGTACGCTATCTGAAATAGGAACGACGTAAATTGAACAAATGTGATAGAATTTCGCTGAATTCTTTTATTAACCATAATGTGAAATGATCTAATCGGGTCTCTGTTCGCCCTAGCCTAGAAGTTTAATAGTGCATTTTATTCGCCATTTCATGCGCTTTGAGATGCCGCTTAGCCCAATACGCTATCTGAAATAGGAGCGACGTAAGTTGAACAAATGTGATAGAATTTCGCTGAATTCTTAAATTAACCATAATATAAAATGATGTAATCGGATCTCTGTCCGCCCTACCCAAGAAGTTTAATAGTGCATTTCACTCATCATTTCATGCGCTTTGAGATGTCGCTTAGCCCAATACGCTATCTGAAATTGGAGCGACGTAAATTGAACACATGTGATAGAATTTCCCTGAAATCTTATATTATACAAAATATAAAATGATCTAATCGGGACTCTGATTGCCTTACCCTAGAAGTTTAATAGTGCATTTTACTCGCCATTTCAAGCGCTTTGAGATGCCGCTTAGCCCAATACGCTATCTGAAATAGGAGCGACCTAAGTTGAACAAATGTGATAGAATTTCGCTGAATTCTTAAATTAACCGTAATATAAAATGATCTAATCGGGTTTCTGATTGCCCTATCATAGAAGTTTAATAGTGCATTTTACTCGCCATTCTGCGCGCTTTAAGATGCCGCCTAGCACAGTACGCTATCTGAAATAGGAACGACGTAAATTGAACAAATGTGATAGAATTTTGCTGAATTCTTAAATTAACCATAATATAAAATGATCTAATCGGGACTCTGTTTGCCCTACCCTAGAAGTTTAATAGTGCATTTTACTCGACATTCCGCGCGCTTTAAGATGCCGCCTAGCCCAATACTCTATCTGAAATAGGAGCGACCTAAGTTGAACAAATGTGATAGAATTTCGCTGAATTCTTAAATTAACCGTAATATAAAATGATCTAATCGGGTCTCTGTTTGCCCTACCCTAGAAGTTTAATAGTGCATTTTACTCGCCATTCCGCGCGCTTTAAGATGCCGCCTAGCACAGTACGCTATCTGAAATAGGAACGACGTAAATTGAACAAATGTGATAGAATTTTGCTGAATTCTTAAATTAACCATAATATAAAATGATCTAATCGGGACTCTGTTTGCCCTACCCTAGAAGTTTAATAGTGCATTTGACTCGCCATTTCATGCGCTTTGAGATGCCGCTTAGCCCAATACGCTATGTGAAATAGGAGCGACCTAAGTTGAACAAATGTGATAGAATTTCGCTGAATTCTTTTATTAACCATAATGTGAAATGATCTAATCGGGTCTCTGTTCGCCCTAGCCTAGAAGTTTAATAGTGCATTTTATTCTCCATTTCATGCGCTTTGAGATGCCGCTTAGCCCAATACGCTATCTGAAATAGGAGCGACGTAAGTTGAACAAATGTGATAGAATTTCGCTGAATTCTTAAATTAACCATAATATAAAATAATGTAATCGGATCTCTGTTCGCCCTACCCAAGAAGTTTAATAGTGCATTTCACTCGTCATTTCATGCGCTTTGAGATGTCGCTTAGCCCAATACGCTATCTGAAATTGGAGCGACGTAAATTGAACACATGTGATAGAATTTCCCTGAAATCTTATATTAAACAAAATATAAAATGATCTAATCGGGACTCTGATTGCCTTACCCTAGAAGTTTAATAGTGCATTTTACTCGCCATTTCATGCGCTTTGAGATGCCGCTTAGCCCAATAAGCTATCTGAAATAGGAGCGACGTAAATTGAACAAATGTGATAGAATTTCGCTGAATTCTTATATTAACCAAAATATAAAATGATCTAATCGGGTCTCTGATTGCCCTATCATAGAAGTTTAATAGTGCATTTTACTCGACATTCCGCGCGCTTTAAGATGCCGCCTAGCCCAGAACACTATTTGAGATAGGAACGACGTAAATTGAACAAATGTGATAGAATTTCGCTGAATTCTTCTATTAACAAAATATAAAATGATCTAATCGGGTCTCTGATTGCCCTATCATAGAAGTTTAATCGTGCATTTTACTCGCCATTCTGCGCGCTTTAAGATGCCGCCTAGCACAGTACGCTGTCTGAAATAGGAACGACGTAAATTGAACAAATGTGATAGAATTTTGCTGAATTCTTAAATTAACCATAATATAAAATGATCTAATCGGGACTCTGTTTGCCCTACCCTAGAAGTTTAATAGTGCATTTTACTCGCCATTTCATGCGTTTTGAGATGCCGCTTAGCCCAATACGCTATCTGAAATAGGAGCGACCTAAGTTGAACAAATGTGATAGAATTTCGCTGAATTCTTAAATTAACCGTAACATAAAATGATCTAATCGGGTCTCTGTTTGCCCTACCCTAGAAGTTTAATAGTGCATTTTACTCGCCATTCCGCGCGCTTTAAGATGCCGCCTAGCACAGTACGCTATCTGAAATAGGAACGACGTAAATTGAACAAATGTGATAGAATTTCGCTGAATTCTTTTATTAACCATAATGTGAAATGATCTAATCGGGTCTCTGTTCGCCCTAGCCTAGAAGTTTAATAGTGCATTTTATTCGCCATTTCATGCGCTTTGAGATGCCGCTTAGCCCAATACGCTATCTGAAATAGGAGCGACGTAAGTTGAACAAATGTGATAGAATTTCGCTGAATTCTTAAATTAACCATAATATAAAATGATGTAATCGGATCTCTGTCCGCCCTACCCAAGAAGTTTAATAGTGCATTTCACTCGTCATTTCATGCGCTTTGAGATGTCGCTTAGCCCAATACGCTATCTGAAATTGGAGCGACGTAAATTGAACACATGTGATAGAATTTCCCTGAAATCTTATATTATACAAAATATAAAATGATCTAATCGGGACTCTGATTGCCTTACCCTAGAAGTTTAATAGTGCATTTTACTCGCCATTTCAAGCGCTTTGAGATGCCGCTTAGGCCCAATACGCTATCTGAAATAGGAGCGACCTAAGTTGAACAAATGTGATAGAATTTCGCTGAATTCTTAAATTAACCGTAATATAAAATGATCTAATCGGGTTTCTGATTGCCCTATCATAGAAGTTTAATAGTGCATTTTACTCGCCATTTCATGCGCTTTGAGATGCCGCTTACCCCAATACGCTATCTGAAATAGGAGCGACGTAAGTTGAACAAATGTGATAGAATTTTGCTGAATTATTAAATTAACCATAATATAAAATGATCAAATCGGGACTCTGTTTGCCCTATCCTAGAAGTTGAATAGTGCATTTTACTCGCCATTCCACGCGCTTTAAGATGCCGTCTAGCCCAGTACGCTATCTGAAATAGTAGCGACGTAAGTTGAACAAATGTGACAGAATTACGCTGAATTCTTATATTAACCGTAATATAAAATGATCTAATCTGGTCTCTGATTGCCACATCATAGAAGGTTAATAGTGCGTTATACTCGCCATTCCACGCGCTTTAAGATGCCGCCTAGCCCGGTACGCTATCTGAAATAGGAGCGACGTAAATTGCACAAATGTGATAGAATTTCGCTGAATTCTTAAATTAACCATAATATAAAATGATCTAATCGGGTCTCTGTTTACCGTACCCTAGAAGTTTAATAGTGCATTTTACTCGCCATTTCATGCGCTTTGAGGTTCCGTTTAGCCCAATACGCTATCTGAAATAGGAGCGACGTAAATTGAACAAATGTGATAGAATTTCGCTGAATTCTTAAATTAACCATAATATAAAATGATCTAATCTGGTCTCTGTTTGCCCTACCCTAGAAGTTTCATAGTGCATTTCACTCGTCATTCCACGCGCTTTAAGATGCCGGCTAGCCCAGTACGCTATCTGAAACAGGAGCGACGTAAATTGAACAAATGCGAATGAATTTCGCTGAATTCTTAAATTAACCATAATATAAAATGATCTAACCGGGTCTCTGTTTACCGTACCCTAGAAGTTAAATAGTGCAATTTACTCGCAATTCCACGCGCTTTAAGATGCCGCCTAGCTCAGTACGCTATCTGAAATAGGAGCGACGTAAATTTAACAAATGTGATAGAATTACGCTGAATTCTTGTATTAACCGTAATATAAAATGATCGAATCGGGTCTCTGATTGCCCTATCATAGAAGTTGAATAGTGCATTTTACTCGCCATTCAACGCGCTTTAAGATGCCGCCTAGCCCAGTACGCTATCTGAAATAGGAGCGACGTAAATTTAACAAATGTGATAGAATTACGCTGAATTCTTATATTAACCGTAATATAAAATGATGTAATCGGGTCTCTGATTGCCCTATCATAGAAGTTGAATAGTGCATTTTACTCGCCGTTCCACGCGCTTTAAGGTGCCGTCTAGCCCAGTACGCTATCTGAAATAGGAGCAACGTAAGTTGAACAAATGTGATAGAATTACGCTGAAATCTTATATTAACCGTAATATAAAATGATCTAATCGGGTCTCTGTTTGCCTTACCCTAGAAGCTTAATAGTGCATTTTACTCACCATTTCATGCTCTTTGGGGTGCCGCTTAGCCCAATACGCTATCTGAAATAGGAGCGACATAAATTGAACAAATGTGATAGGATTTCCCCGAATTCTTTTATTAACCATAATGTAAAATGATATAATCGGGTCTCTGTTCGCCCTAGCCTAGAAGTTTAATAGTGCATTTTATTCGCCATTTCATGCGCTTTGAGATGCCGCTTAGCCCAATACGCTATCTGAAATAGGAGCGACGTAAATGGAACAAATGTGATAGGATCTCCCGGAAATCTTATATTAAGCAAAATATAAAATGATCTAATCGGGTCTCTGATTGCCCTATCATAGAAGTTTAATAATGCATTTACTAGCAATTCCACGCGCTTTAAGATGCCGCCTAGCCGAGTACGCTATCTGATATAGGAGCGACGTAAATTGATCAAATGTGATAGAATTACGCTGAATTCTTATATTAACCGTAATATAAAATGATCTAATTGGGTCTCTCTTCGTCCTACCCTAGAAGTTTAATAGTGCATTTCACTCGACATTTCATGCGCTTTGAGATGCCGCTTACTCCAATTCGCTATCTGAAATAGGAGCGACGTAAATTGAACAAATGTGATAGAATTTTGCTGAATTCTTAAATTAACCATCATATAAAATGATCTAATCGGGTCTCTGTTTGCCCTACCCTAGAAGTTTAATAGTGCATTTTACTCGCCATTTCATGCGCTTTGAGATGCCGCTTAGCCCAATACGCTATCTGAAATAGGAGCGATGTAAATTGAACAAATGTGATAGAATTTCGCTGAATTCTTTTATTAACTATAATGTAAAATGATCTAATCGGGTCTCTGTTCGCCGTAGCCTAGAAGTTTAATAGTGCATTTCACTCGTCGTTTCATGCGCTTTGAGATGCCGCTTAGCCCAGTACGCTATCTGAAATAGGAGCGACGTAAGTTGGACAAATGTGATAGAATTTCGCTGAATCCTTATATTAACCAAAATATGAAATGATCTAATCGGGTCTCTGTTTGCCCTATCATAGAAGTTTAATAGTGCATTTTACTAGCCATTCCACGCGCTTTAAGATGCCTCCTAGCTCAGTACGCTATCTGAAATAGGGGCGACGTAAGTTGAACAAATGTGATAGAATTACGCTGAATTCTTATATTAACCGTAATATAAAATGATCTAATCGGGTCTCTGTTTGCCTTATCCTAGATGTTTAACAGTACATTTTACTCGCCATTTCATGCGCATTGAGATGCCGCTTATCCCAATACGCTATCTGAAATAGGAGCGACGTAAATTGAACAAATGTGATAGAATTTCGCTGAATTCTTTCATTAACCATAATGTAAAATGATCTAATCGGGTCTCTGTTAGCCGTAGCCTAGAAGTTTAATAGTGCATTTTATTCCCCATTTCATGCGCTTTGAGATGCCGCTTAGCCCAATACGCTATCTGAAATAGGAGCGACGTAAATTTAACAAATGTGATAGAATTACGCTGAATTCTTGTATTAACCGTAATATAAAATGATCTAATCGGGTCTCTGATTGCCCTATCATAGAAGTTGAATAGTGCATTTTACTCGCCATTCAACGCGCTTTAAGATGCCGCCTATCCCAGTACGCTATCTGAAATAGGAGCGACGTAAGTTGAACAAATGCGATAGAATTACGCTGAAATATTATATTCACCGTAATATAAAATGATCTAATCGGGTCTCTGTTTGCCTTTCCCTAGAAGTTTAATAGTGCATTTTACTCGCCGTTTCATGCGCTTTGAGATGCCGCCTAGCCTAGTACGCTATCTGAAATAGGAGCGACGTAAATTGAACAAATGTGATAGAACATTCCTGAATTCTTAAATTAACCATAATATAAAATGATCAAATCGGGTCTCTGTTTGCCCTACCCTAGAAGTATAATAGTGCATTTTACTCGCCATTTCATGCGCTTTGAGATGCCGCTTAGGCCAATCCGCTATCTGAAATAGGAGCGACGTAAATTGAACAAATGTGATAGAATTTCCCTGAATTCTTATATTAACCAAAATATAAAATGATCTAATCGGGTCTCTGTTTGCCTAACCCTAGAAGTTTAATAGTGCATTTTACTCGCCATTTCATGCGCTTTTAGATGCCGCCTAGCCTAGTACGCTATCTGAAATAGGAGCGACGTAAATTGAACAAATGTGATAGAACATTCCTGAATTCTTAAATTAACCATAATATAAAATGATCTAATCGGGTCTCTGTTTGCCCTACCCTAGAAGTTTAATAGTGCATTTTACTCGACATTTCATGCGCTTTGCGATGCCGCTTAGGCCAATCCGCTATCTGAAATAGGAGCGGCGTAAGTTGAACAAATGTGATAGAATTTGGCTGAATTCTTAAATTAAGCATAATATAAAATGATCTAATCGGGTCTCTGTTTGCCCTACCCTAGCAGCTTAATAGTGCATTTTACTCGCCATTTCTTGCGCTTTGAGATGCCGCTTAGCCCAATACGCTATCTGAAATATCAGCGACTTAAATTGAACAAATGTGATAGGATTTCGCTGAATTCTTATATAAACCTTAATGTAAAATGATCTAATCGGGTCTCTATTCGCAATACCCTAGAAGTTTAATAGTGCATTTCACTCGTCATTTCATGCGCTTTGAGATGCCGCTTAGCCCAATTTGCTATCTGAAATAGGAGCGACGTAAATTGAATAAATGTGATAGAATTTCGCTGAACTCTTATATTAACCAAAATATAAAATGATCTAATCTGGTCTCTGATTGCCCTTTCATAGAAGGTTAATAGTGCATTTTACTCGCCATTCCACGCGCTTTAAGATGCCGCCTAGCTCAGTACGCTATCTGAAATAGGAGCGACGTAAGTTGAACAAATGTGATAGAATTATGCTGAATTCTTATATTAACCGTAATATAAAATGATCTAATCGGGTCTCTGTTTGCCTTATCCTAGATGTTTAACAGTGCATTTTACTCGCCATTTCATGCGCATTGAGATGCCGCTTATCCCAATACGCTATCTGGAAGAGGAGCGACGTAAATTGAACAAATGTGATAGAATTTCGCTGAATTCTTTCATTAACCATAATGTAAAATGATCTAATCGGGTCTCTGTTCGTCGTAGCCTAGAAGTTTAATAGTGCATTTTATTCGCCATTTCATGCGCTTTGAGATGCCGCTTAGCCCAATACGCTATCTGGAATAGGAGCGACGTAAATTGAACAAATGTGATAGGATTTCGCTGAATTCTTATATTAACCAAAATATAAAATGATCTAATCGGGTCTCTGTTTGCCTTACCCTAGAAGTTTAATAGTGCATTTTATTTACCATGTCATGCGCTTTGAGATGCCGCTTAGCCCAATACGCTATCTGAAATAGGAGCGACGTAAATGGAACAAATGTGATAGGATTTCGCTGAATTCTTAAATTAACCATAATATAAAATGATCTAATCGGGTCTCTGTTTACCGTACCCTAGAAGTTTAATAGTGCATTTTACTCGCCATATCATGCGCTTTGAGCTGCCGCTTAGCCCAATACTCTATCTGAAATATGAGCGACGTAAATTGAACAAATGTGATAGAATTTCCCTGAAATCTTATATTAAACAAAATAAAAAATGATCTAATCGGGTCTCTGTTTGCCCTACCCTAGAAGTTTAATAGTGCATCTCACTCGTCATTCCACGCGCTTTAAGATGCCGCTTAGCCCAATACGCTATCTGAAATATGAGCGACGTAAATTGAACAAATGTGATAGAATTTCCCTGAAATCTTATATTAAACAAAATAAAAAATGATCTAATCGGGTCTGTGATTGCCCTATCATAGAAGTATAATAGTGCATTTTATTCGCCATTCAACGCGCTTTAAGATGCCGTCTAGCCCAGTACGCTATCTGAAATAGGAGCAACGTAAGTTGAATAAATGTGATAGAATTTCGCTGAATTCTTAAATTAACCATAATATAAAATGATCTAATCTGGTCTCTGTTTGCCCTACCCTACAAGTTTAATAGTGCATTTTACTCGCCATTTCATGCGCTTTGAGGTGCCGCTTAGCCCAATACGCTATCTGAAATAGGAGCGACGTAAATTGAACAAATGTGATAGAATTTCGCTGAATTCTTAAATTAAACATAATATAAAATGATCTAATCTGGTCTCTGTTTGCCCTACCCTAGAAGTTTAATAGTGCATCTCACTCGTCATTCCACGCGCTTTAAGATGCCGGCTAGCCCAGTACGCTATCTGAAACAGGATCGACGTAAATTGAACAAATGCGATAGAATTTTGCTGAATTCTTAAATTAACCATAACATAAAATGATCTAATCGGGTCTCTGTTTACCGTACCCTAGAAGTTTAGTAGTGCATTTTACTCGCAATTCCACGCGCTTTAAGATGCCGCCTAGCCCAGTACGCTATCTGAAATAGGAGCGACGTAAATTTAACAAATGTGATAGAATTACGCTGAATTCTTGTATTAACCGTAATATAAAATGATCTAATCGGGTCTCTGATTGCCCTATCATAGAAGTTGAATAGTGCATTTTACTCGCCATTCCACGCGCTTTAAGATGCCGCCTAGCGCAGTACGCTATCTGAAATAGGAGCGACGTAAGATTATCAAATGTGATAGAATTACGCTGAATTCTTATATTAACCGTAATATAAAATGATGTAATCGGGTCTCTGATTGCCCTATCATAGAAGTTTAATAGTGCATTTTACTCGCCATTCCACGCGCTTTAAGATGCCGTCTAGCCCAGTACGCTATCTGAAATAGTAGCGACGTAAGTTGAACAAATGTGATAGAATTACGCTGAATTCTTATATTAACCGTAATATAAAATGATCTAATCTGGTCTCTGATTGCCACATCATAGAAGGTTAATAGTGCGTTATACTCGCCATTCCACGCGCTTTAAGATGCCGCCTAGCCCGGTACGCTATCTGAAATAGGAGCGACGTAAATTGCACAAATGTGATAGAATTTCGCTGAATTCTTAAATTAACCATAATATAAAATGATCTAATCGGGTCTCTGTTTACCGTACCCTAGAAGTTTAATAGTGCATTTTACTCGCCATTTCATGCGCTTTGAGGTGCCGTTTAGCCCAATACGCTATCTGAAATAGGAGCGTCGTAAATTGAACAAATGTGATAGAATTTCGCTGAATTCTTAAATTAACCATAATATAAAATGATCTAATCTGGTCTCTGTTTGCCCTACCCTAGAAGTTTAATAGTGCATTTCACTAGTCATTCCACGCGCTTTAAGATGCCGGCTAGCCCAGTACGCTATCTGAAACAGGAGCGACGTAAATTGAACAAATGCGAATGAATTTCGCTGAATTCTTAAATTAACCATAATATAAAATGATCTAATCGGGTCTCTGTTTACCGTACCCTAGAAGTTAAATAGTGCAGTTTACTCGCAATTCCACGCGCTTTAAGATGCCGCCTGGCTCAGTACGCTATCTGAAATAGGAGCGACGTAAATTTAACAAATGTGATAGAATTACGCTGAATTCTTGTATTAACCGTAATATAAAATGATCGAATCGGGTCTCTGATTGCCCTATCATAGAAGTTGAATAGTGCATTTTACTCGCCATTCAACGCGCTTTAAGATGCCGCCTAGCCCAGTACGCTATCTGAAGTAGGAGCGACGTAAATTTAACAAATGTGATAGAATTACGCTGAATTCTTATATTAACCGTAATATAAAATGATGTAATCGGGTCTCTGATTGCCCTATCATAGAAGTTGAATAGTGCATTTTACTCGCCGTTCCACGCGCTTTAAGGTGCCGTCTAGCCCAGTACGCTATCTGAAATAGGAGCAACGTAAGTTGAACAAATGTGATAGAATTACGCTGAAATCTTATATTAACCGTAATATAAAATGATCTAATCGGGTCTCTGTTTGCCTTACCCTAGAAGCTTAATAGTGCATTTTACTCACCATTTCATGCTCTTTGGGGTGCCGCTTAGCCCAATACGCTATCTGAAATAGGAGCGACATAAATTGAACAAATGTGATAGGATTTCCCTGAATTCTTTTATTAACCATAATGTAAAATGATATAATCGGGTCTCTGTTCGCCCTAGCCTAGAAGTTTAATAGTGCATTTTATTCGCCATTTCATGCGCTTTGAGATGCCGCTTAGCCCAATACGCTATCTGAAATAGGAGCGACGTAAATGGAACAAATGTGATAGGATCTCCCGGAAATCTTATATTAAGCAAAATATAAAATGATCTAATCGGGTCTCTGATTGCCCTATCATAGAAGTTTAATAGTGCATTTTACTAGCAATTCCACGCGCTTTAAGATGCCGCCTAGCCGAGTACGCTATCTGATATAGGAGCGACGTAAATTGATCAAATGTGATAGAATTACGCTGAATTCTTATATTAACCGTAATATAAAATGATCTAATTGGGTCTCTGTTCGTCCTACCCTAGAAGTTTAATAGTGCATTTCACTCGACATTTCATGCGCTTTGAGATGCCGCTTACTCCAATTCGCTATCTGAAATAGGAGCGACGTAAATTGAACAAATGTGATAGAATTTTGCTGAATTCTTAAATTAACCATCATATAAAATGATCTAATCGGGTCTCTGTTTGCCCTACCGTAGAAGTTTAATAGTGCATTTTACTCGCCATTTCATGCGCTTTGAGATGCCGCTTAGCCCAATACGCTATCTGAAATAGGAGCGACGTAAATTGAACAAATGTGATAGAATTTCGCTGAATTCTTAAATTAACCATAATATAAAATGATCTAATCTGGTCTCTGTTTGCCCTACCCTACAAGTTTAATAGTGCATTTTACTCGCCATTTCATGCGCTTTGAGGTGCCGCTTAGCCCAATACGCTATCTGAAATAGGAGCGACGTAAATTGAACAAATGTGATAGAATTTCGCTGAATTCTTAAATTAACCATAATATAAAATGATCTAATCTGGTCTCTGTTTGCCCTACCCTAGAAGTTTAATAGTGCATCTCACTCGTCATTCCACGCGCTTTAAGATGCCGGCTAGCCCAGTACGCTATCTGAAGCAGGATCGACGTAAATTGAACAAATGCGATAGAATTTTGCTGAATTCTTAAATTAACCATAACATAAAATGATCTAATCGGGTCTCTGTTTGCCCTACCCTAGAAGTTTAATAGTGCATTTTACTCGACATTTCATGCGCTTTGCGATGCCGCATAGGCCAATCCGCTATCTGAAATAGGAGCGGCGTAAGTTGAACAAATGTGCTAGAATTTGGCTGAATTCTTAAATTAAGCATATTATAAAATGAACTAATCGGGTCTATGTTTGCCCTACCCTAGCAGCTTAATAGTGCATTTTACTCGCCATTTCTTGCGCTTTGAGATGCCGCTTAGCCCAATGCGCTATCTGAAATATCAGCGACTTAAATTGAACAAATGAGATATTATTTCGCTGAATTCTTATATAAACCTTAATGTAAAATGATCTAATCGGGTCTCTATTCGCAATACCCTAGAAGTTTAATAGTGCATTTCACTCGTCATTTCATGCGCTTTGAGATGCCGCTTAGCCCAATTCGCTATCTGAAATAGGAGCGACGTAAATTGAACAAATGTGATAGTATTTCGCTGAATTCTTGTATTAACCAAAATATAAAATGATCTAATCGGGTCACTGATTGCCCTATCATAGAAGTTTAATAGTGCATTGTACTAGCAATTCCACGCGCTTTAAGATGCCGCCTAGCCCAGTACGCTATCTGATATAGGAGCGACGCAAATTGAACAAATGTGATAGAATTTCGCTGAATTCTTATATTAACCAAAATATAAAATGATCTAATCGGGTCTCTGATTGCCCTAACATAGAAGTTTAATAGTGCATTGTACTCGACATTCCGCGCGCTTTGAGATGCCGCCTAGCCCAGAACACTATTTGAGATCGGAACTACGTAAATTGAACAAATGTGATAGAATTTCGCTGAATTCTTAAATTAACCATAATATAAAATGATCTAATCGGGTCTCTGATTGCCCTATCATAGAAGTTTAATAGTGCATTTTACTCGCCATTCTGCGCGCTTTAAGATGCCGCCTAGCACAGTACGCTGTCTGAAATAGGAACGACGTAAATTGAACAAATGTGATAGAATTTTGCTGAATTCTTAAATTAACTATAATATAAAATGATCTAATCGGGACTCTGTTTGCCCTACCCTAGAAGTTTAATAGTGCATTTTACTCGCCATTTCATGCGCTTTTAGATGCCGCTTAGACCAATACGCTATCTGAAATAGGAGCGACGTAAGTTGAACAAATGTGATAGAATTTCGCTGAATTCTTAAATTAACCATAATATGAAATGATGTAATCGGATCTCTGTTCGCCCTACCCAAGAAGTTTAATAGTGCATTTTACTCGACATTCCGCGCGCTTTAAGATGCCGCCTAGCCCCGAACACTATTTGAGATAGGAACGACGTAAATTGAACAAATGTGATAGAATTTCGCTGAATTCTTATATTAACCAAAATATAAAATGATCTAATCGGGTCTCTGATTGCCCTATCATAGAAGTTTAATAGTGCATTTTACTCGCCATTCTGCGCGCTTTAAGATGCCGCCTAGCACAGTACGCTGTCTGAAATAGGAACGACGTAAATTGAACAAATGTGATAGAATTTTGCTGAATTCTTAAATTAACTATAATATAAAATGATCTAATCGGGACTCTGTTTGCCCTACCCTAGAAGTTTAATAGTGCATTTTACTCGCCATTTCATGCGCTTTTAGATGCCGCTTAGCCCAATATGGTAACAGAAATAGGAGCGACGTAAATTGAACAAATGTGATAGAATTTTGCTGAATTCTTAAATTAACCATAATATAAAATGATCTAATCGGGACTCTGTTTGCCCTACCCTAGAAGTATAATAGGGCATTTTACTCGCCATTTCATGCGCTTTGAGATGCCGCTTAGCTCAATAAGCTATCTGAAATAGGAGCGACGTAAATTGAACAAATGTGATAGAATTTCTCTGAATTCTTATATTAACCAAAATATAAAATGATCTAATCGGGTCTCTGATTGCCCTATCATAGAAGTTTAATAGTGCATTTTACTCGCCATTCCGCGCGCTTTAAGATGCCGCCTAGCACAGTACGCTATCTGAAATAGGAACGACGTAAATTGAACAAATGTGATAGAATTTTGCTGAATTCTTAAATTAAACATAATATAAAATGATCTAATCGGGACTCTGTTTGCCCTACCCTAGAAGATTAATAGTGCATTTTACTCGCCATTTCAAGCGCTTTGAGATGCCGCTTAGCCCAATACGCTATCTGAAATAGGAGCGACCTAAGTTGAACAAATGTGATAGAATTTCGCTGAATTCTTAAATTAACCGTAATATAAAATGATCTAATCGGGTTTCTGATTGCCCTATCATAGAAGTTTAATAGTGCATTTTACTCGCCATTCTGCGCGCTTTAAGATGCCGCCTAGCACAGTACGCTATCTGAAATACGAACGACGTAAATTGAACAAATGTGATAGAATTTTGCTGAATTCTTAAATTAACCATAATATAAAATGATGTAATCGGGACTCTGTTTGCCCTACCCTAGAAGTTTAATAGTGCATTTTACTCGACATTCCGCGCGCTTTAAGATGCCGCCTAGCCCAATACGCTATCTGAAATAGGAGCGACCTAAGTTGAACAAATGT
Source organism: Macropis europaea (assembly GCA_916610135.2). NCBI lineage: Eukaryota > Metazoa > Arthropoda > Insecta > Hymenoptera > Melittidae > Macropis > Macropis europaea. The sequence continues at coordinate 56,127 of CAKAJE020001221.1, read as the reverse complement.
GATAGAATTTCGCTGAATTCTTAAATTAACCGTAATATAAAATGATCTAATCGGGTCTCTGTTTGCCCTACCCTAGAAGTTTAATAGTGCATTTTACTCGCCATTCCGCGCGCTTTAAGATGCCGCCTAGCACAGTACGCTATCTGAAATAGGAACGACGTAAATTGAACAAATGTGATAGAATTTTGCTGAATTCTTAAATTAACCATAATATAAAATGATCTAATCGGGACTCTGTTTGCCCTACCCTAGAAGTTTAATAGTGCATTTGACTCGCCATTTCATGCGCTTTGAGATGCCGCTTAGCCCAATACGCTATGTGAAATAGGAGCGACCTAAGTTGAACAAATGTGATAGAATTTCGCTGAATTCTTAAATTAACCATAATATGAAATGATGTAATCGGATCTCTGTTCGCCCTACCCAAGAAGTTTAATAGTGCATTTTACTCGACATTCCGCGCGCTTTAAGATGCCGCCTAGCCCCGAACACTATTTGAGATAGGAACGACGTAAATTGAACAAATGTGATAGAATTTCGCTGAATTCTTATATTAACCAAAATATAAAATGATCTAATCGGGTCTCTGATTGCCCTATCATAGAAGTTTAATAGTGCATTTTACTCGCCATTCTGCGCGCTTTAAGATGCCGCCTAGCACAGTACGCTGTCTGAAATAGGAACGACGTAAATTGAACAAATGTGATAGAATTTTGCTGAATTCTTAAATTAACTATAATATAAAATGATCTAATCGGGACTCTGTTTGCCCTACCCTAGAAGTTTAATAGTGCATTTTACTCGCCATTTCATGCGCTTTTAGATGCCGCTTAGCCCAATATGGTAACAGAAATAGGAGCGACGTAAATTGAACAAATGTGATAGAATTTTGCTGAATTCTTAAATTAACCATAATATAAAATGATCTAATCGGGACTCTGTTTGCCCTACCCTAGAAGTATAATAGGGCATTTTACTCGCCATTTCATGCGCTTTGAGATGCCGCTTAGCTCAATAAGCTATCTGAAATAGGAGCGACGTAAATTGAACAAATGTGATAGAATTTCTCTGAATTCTTATATTAACCAAAATATAAAATGATCTAATCGGGTCTCTGATTGCCCTATCATAGAAGTTTAATAGTGCATTTTACTCGCCATTCCGCGCGCTTTAAGATGCCGCCTAGCACAGAACGCTATCTGAAATAGGAACGACGTAAATTGAACAAATGTGATAGAATTTTGCTGAATTCTTAAATTAAACATAATATAAAATGATCTAATCGGGACTCTGTTTGCCCTACCCTAGAAGATTAATAGTGCATTTTACTCGCCATTTCAAGCGCTTTGAGATGCCGCTTAGCCCAATACGCTATCTGAAATAGGAGCGACCTAAGTTGAACAAATGTGATAGAATTTCGCTGAATTCTTAAATTAACCGTAATATAAAATGATCTAATCGGGTTTCTGATTGCCCTATCATAGAAGTTTAATAGTGCATTTTACTCGCCATTCTGCGCGCTTTAAGATGCCGCCTAGCACAGTACGCTATCTGAAATAGGAGCGACGTAAATTGAACAAATGTGATAGAATTTTGCTGAATTCTTAAATTAACCATAATATAAAATGATGTAATCGGGACTCTGTTTGCCCTACCCTAGAAGTTTAATAGTGCATTTTACTCGACATTCCGCGCGCTTTAAGATGCCGCCTAGCCCAATACGCTATCTGAAATAGGAGCGACCTAAGTTGAACAAATGTGATAGAATTTCGCTGAATTCTTAAATTAACCGTAATATAAAATGATCTAATCGGGTCTCTGTTTGCCCTACCCTAGAAGTTTAATAGTGCATTTTACTCGCCATTCCGCGCGCTTTAAGATGCCGCCTAGCACAGTACGCTATCTGAAATAGGAACGACGTAAATTGAACAAATGTGATAGAATTTTGCTGAATTCTTAAATTAACCATAATATAAAATGATCTAATCGGGACTCTGTTTGCCCTACCCTAGAAGTTTAATAGTGCATTTGACTCGCCATTTCATGCGCTTTGAGATGCCGCTTAGCCCAATACGCTATCTGAAATAGGAGCGACCTAAGTTGAACAAATGTGATAGAATTTCGCTGAATTCTTTTATTAACCATAATGTGAAATGATCTAATCGGGTCTCTGTTCGCCCTAGCCTAGAAGTTTAATAGTGCATTTTATTCTCCATTTCATGCGCTTTGAGATGCCGCTTAGCCCAATACGCTATCTGAAATAGGAGCGACGTAAGTTGAACAAATGTGATAGAATTTCGCTGAATTCTTAAATTAACCATAATATAAAATGATGTAATCGGATCTCTGTTCGCCCTACCCAAGAAGTTTAATAGTGCATTTCACTCGTCATTTCATGCGCTTTGAGATGTCGCTTAGCCCAATACGCTATCTGAAATTGGAGCGACGTAAATTGAACACATGTGATAGAATTTCCCTGAAATCTTATATTAAACAAAATATAAAATGATCTAATCGGGACTCTGATTGCCTTACCCTAGAAGTTTAATAGTGCATTTTACTCGCCATTTCATGCGCTTTGAGATGCCGCTTAGCCCAATAAGCAATCTGAAATAGGAGCGACGTAAATTGAACAAATGTGATAGAATTTCGCTGAATTCTTATATTAACCAAAATATAAAATGATCTAATCGGGTCTCTGATTGCCCTATCATAGAAGTTTAATAGTGCATTTTACTCGACATTCCGCGCGCTTTAAGATGCCGCCAAGCCCAGAACACTATTTGAGATAGGAACGACGTAAATTGAACAAATGTGATAGAATTTCGCTGAATTCTTCTATTAACCAAAATATAAAATGATCTAATCGGGTCTCTGATTGCCCTATCATAGAAGTTTAATCGTGCATTTTACTCGCCATTCTGCGCGCTTTAAGATGCCGCCTAGCACAGTACGCTGTCTGAAATAGGAACGACGTAAATTGAACAAATGTGATAGAATTTTGCTGAATTCTTAAATTAACCATAATATAAAATGATCTAATCGGGACTCTGTTTGCCCTACCCTAGAAGTTTAATAGTGCATTTTACTCGCCATTTCATGCGTTTTGAGATGCCGCTTAGCCCAATACGCTATCTGAAATAGGAGCGACCTAAGTTGAACAAATGTGATAGAATTTCGCTGAATTCTTAAATTAACCGTAACATAAAATGATCTAATCGGGTCTCTGTTTGCCCTACCCTAGAAGTTTAATAGTGCATTTTACTCGCCATTCCGCGCGCTTTAAGATGCCGCCTAGCACAGTACGCTATCTGAAATAGGAACGACGTAAATTGAACAAATGTGATAGAATTTCGCTGAATTCTTTTATTAACCATAATGTGAAATGATCTAATCGGGTCTCTGTTCGCCCTAGCCTAGAAGTTTAATAGTGCATTTTATTCGCCATTTCATGCGCTTTGAGATGCCGCTTAGCCCAATACGCTATCTGAAATAGGAGCGACGTAAGTTGAACAAATGTGATAGAATTTCGCTGAATTCTTAAATTAACCATAATATAAAATGATGTAATCGGATCTCTGTTCGCCCTACCCAAGAAGTTTAATAGTGCATTTCACTCGTCATTTCATGCGCTTTGAGATGTCGCTTAGCCCAATACGCTATCTGAAATTGGAGCGACGTAAATTGAACACATGTGATAGAATTTCCCTGAAATCTTATATTAAACAAAATATAAAATGATCTAATCGGGACTCTGATTGCCTTACCCTAGAAGTTTAATAGTGCATTTTACTCGCCATTTCAAGCGCTTTGAGATGCCGCTTAGCCCAATACGCTATCTGAAATAGGAGCGACGTAAATTGAACAAATGTGATAGAATTTCGCTGAATTCTTATATTAACCGTAATATAAAATTATCTAATCGGGTTTCTGATTGCCCTATCATAGAAGTTTAATAGTGCATTTTACTCGCCATTCTGCGCGCTTTAAGATGCCGCCTAGCACAGTACGCTATCTGAAATAGGAACGACGTAAATTGAACAAATGTGATAGAATTTTGCTGAATTCTTAAATTAACCATAATATAAAATGATCTAATCGAGACACTGTTTGCCCTACCCTAGAAGTTTAATAGTGCATTTTACTCGACATTCCGCGCGCTTTAAGATGCCGCCTAGCCCAATACGCTATCTGAAATAGGAGCGACCTAAGTTGAACAAATGTGATAGAATTTCGCTGAATTCTTAAATTAACCGTAATATAAAATGATCTAATCGGGTCTCTGTTTGCCCTACCCTAGAAGTTTAATAGTGCATTTTACTCGCCATTCCGCGCGCTTTAAGATGCCGCCTAGCACAGTACGCTATCTGAAATAGGAACGACGTAAATTGAACAAATGTGATAGAATTTTGCTGAATTCTTAAATTAACCATAATATAAAATGATCAAATCGGGACTCTGTTTGCCCTACCCTAGAAGTTTAATAGTGCATTTTACTCGCCATTTCATGCGCTTTGAGATGCCGCTTAGCCCAATACGCTATCTGAAATAGGAGCGACGTAAGTTGAACAAATGTGATAGAATTTTGCTGAATTCTTAAATTAACCATAATATAAAATGATCAAATCGGGACTCTGTTTGCCCTACCCTAGAAGTTTAATAGTGCATTTTACTCGCCATTTCATGCGCTTTGAGATGCCGCTTAGCCCAATACGCTATCTGAAATAGGAGTGACGTAAGTTGAACAAATGTGATAGAATTTCGCTGAATTCTTAAATTAACCATAATATAAAATGATGTAATCGGATCTCTGTTCGCCCTACCCAAGAAGTTTAATTGTGCATTTCACTCGTCATTTCATGCGCTTTGAGATGTCGCTTAGCCCAATACGCTATCTGAAATAGGAGCGACGTAAATTGAACAAATGTGATAGAATTTCGCTGAATTCTTATATTAACCAAAATATAAAATGATCTAATCGGGACTCTGTTTGCCCTACCCTAGAAGTTTAATAGTGCATTTTACTCGCCATTTCATGCGCTTTGAGATGCCGCTTAGCTCAATAAGCTATCTGAAATAGGAGCGACGTAAATTGAACAAATGTGATAGAATTTCTCTGAATTCTTATATTAACCAAAATATAAAATGATCTAATCGGGTCTCTGATTGCCCTATCATAGAAGTTTAATAGTGCATTTTACTCGCCATTCCGCGCGCTTTAAGATGCCGCCTAGCACAGTACGCTATCTGAAATAGGAACGACGTAAATTGAACAAATGTGATAGAATTTTGCTGAATTCTTAAATTAAACATAATATAAAATGATCTAATCGGGACTCTGTTTGCCCTACCCTAGAAGTTTAATAGTGCATTTTACTCGCCATTTCATGCGCTTTGAGATGCCGCTTAGCCCAATACGCTATCTGAAATAGGAGCGACCTAAGTTGAACAAATGTGATAGAATTTCGCTGAATTCTTAAATTAACCGTAATATAAAATGATCTAATCGGGTTTCTGATTGCCCTATCATAGAAGTTTAATAGTGCATTTTACTCGCCATTCTGCGCGCTTTAAGATGCCGCCTAGCACAGTACGCTATCTGAAATACGAACGACGTAAATTGAACAAATGTGATAGAATTTTGCTGAATTCTTAAATTAACCATAATATAAAATGATCTAATCGGGACTCTGTTTGCCCTACCCTAGAAGTTTAATAGTGCATTTTACTCGACATTCCGCGCGCTTTAAGATGCCGCCTAGCCCAATACGCTATCTGAAATAGGAGCGACCTAAGTTGAACAAATGTGATAGAATTTCGCTGAATTCTTAAATTAACCGTAATATAAAATGATCTAATCGGGTCTCTGTTTGCCCTACCCTAGAAGTTTAATAGTGCATTTTACTCGCCATTCCGCGCGCTTTAAGATGCCGCCTAGCACAGTACGCTATCTGAAATAGGAACGACGTAAATTGAACAAATGTGATAGAATTTTGCTGAATTCTTAAATTAACTATAATATAAAATGATCTAATCGGGTCTCTGTTCGCCCTAGCCTAGAAGTTTAATAGTGCATTTTATTCGCCATTTCATGCGCTTTGAGATGCCGCTTAGCCCAATACGCTATCTGAAATAGGAGCGACGTAAGTTGAACAAATGTGATAGAATTTCGCTGAATTCTTCAATTAACCATAATATAAAATGATGTAATCGGATCTCTGTTCGCCCTACCCAAGAAGTTTAATAGTGCATTTCACTCGTCATTTCATGCGCTTTGAGATGTCGCTTAGCCCAATACGCTATCTGAAATTGGAGCGACGTAAATTGAACACATGTGATAGAATTTCCCTGAAATCTTATATTAAACAAAATATAAAATGATCTAATCGGGACTCTGATTGCCTTACCCTAGAAGTTTAATAGTGCATTTTACTCGCCATTTCATGCGCTTTGAGATGCCGCTTAGCCCAATAAGCAATCTGAAATAGGAGCGACGTAAATTGAACAAATGTGATAGAATTTCGCTGAATTCTTATATTAACCAAAATATAAAATGATCTAATCGGGTCTCTGATTGCCCTATCATAGAAGTTTAATAGTGCATTTTACTCGACATTCCGCGAGCTTTAAGATGCCGCCTAGCCCAGAACACTATTTGAGATAGGAACGACGTAAATTGAACAAATGTGATAGAATTTCGCTGAATTCTTCTATTAACCAAAATATAAAATGATCTAATCGGGTCTCTGATTGCCCTATCATAGAAGTTTAATCGTGCATTTTACTCGCCATTCTGCGCGCTTTAAGATGCCGCCTAGCACAGTACGCTGTCTGAAATAGGAACGACGTAAATTGAACAAATGTGATAGAATTTTGCTGAATTCTTAAATTAACCATAATATAAAATGATCTAATCGGGACTCTGTTTGCCCTACCCTAGAAGTTTAATAGTGCATTTTACTCGCCATTTCATGCGCTTTGAGATGCCGCTTAGCCCAATACGCTATCTGAAATAGGAGCGACGTAAGTTGAACAAATGTGATAGAATTTTGCTGAATTATTAAATTAACCATAATATAAAATGATCAAATCGGGACTCTGTTTGCCCTACCCTAGAAGTTTAATAGTGCATTTTACTCGCCATTTCATGCGCTTTGAGATGCCGCTTAGCCCAATACGCTATCTGAAATAGGAGTGACGTAAGTTGAACAAATGTGATAGAATTTCGCTGAATTCTTAAATTAACCATAATATAAAATGATGTAATCGGATCTCTGTTCGCCCTACCCAAGAAGTTTAATTGTGCATTTCACTCGTCATTTCATGCGCTTTGAGATGTCGCTTAGCCCAATACGCTATCTGAAATAGGAGCGACGTAAATTGAACAAATGTGATAGAATTTCGCTGAATTCTCATATTAACCAAAATATAAAATGATCTAATCGGGACTCTGTTTGCCCTACCCTAGAAGTTTAATAGTGCATTTTACTCGCCATTTCATGCGCTTTGAGATGCCGCTTAGCTCAATAAGCTATCTCAAATAGGAGCGACGTAAATTGAACAAATGTGATAGAATTTCTCTGAATTCTTATATTAACCAAAATATAAAATGATCTAATCGGGTCTCTGATTGCCCTATCATAGAAGTTTAATAGTGCATTTTACTCGCCATTCCGCGCGCTTTAAGATGCCGCCTAGCACAGTACGCTATCTGAAATAGGAACGACGTAAATTGAACAAATGTGATAGAATTTTGCTGAATTCTTAAATTAAACATAATATAAAATGATCTAATCGGGACTCTGTTTGCCCTACCCTAGAAGTTTAATAGTGCATTTTACTCGCCATTTCAAGCGCTTTGAGATGCCGCTTAGCCCAATACGCTATCTGAAATAGGAGCGACCTAAGTTGAACAAATGTGATAGAATTTCGCTGAATTCTTAAATTAACCGTAATATAAAATGATCTAATCGGGTTTCTGATTGCCCTATCATAGAAGTTTAATAGTGCATTTTACTCGCCATTCTGCGCGCTTTAAGATGCCGCCTAGCACAGTACGCTATCTGAAATACGAACGACGTAAATTGAACAAAGGTGATAGAATTTTGCTGAATTCTGAAATTAACCATAATATAAAATGATCTAATCGGGACTCTGTTTGCCCTACCCTAGAAGTTTAATAGTGCATTTTACTCGACATTCCGCGCGCTTTAAGATGCCGCCTAGCCCAATACGCTATCTGAAATAGGAGCGACCTAAGTTGAACAAATGTGATAGAATTTCGCTGAATTCTTAAATTAACCATAATATAAAATGATCTAATCGGGTCTCTGTTTGCCCTACCCTAGAAGTTTAATAGTGCATTTTACTCGCCATTCCGCGCGCTTTAAGATGCCGCCTAGCACAGTACGCTATCTGAAATAGGAACGACGTAAATTGAACAAATGTGATAGAATTTTGCTGAATTCTTAAATTAACTATAATATAAAATGATCTAATCGGGTCTCTGTTCGCCCTAGCCTAGAAGTTTAATAGTGCATTTTATTCGCCATTTCATGCGCTTTGAGATGCCGCTTAGCCCAATACGCTATCTGAAATAGGAGCGACGTAAGTTGAACAAATGTGATAGAATTTCGCTGAATTCTTCAATTAACCATAATATAAAATGATGTAATCGGATCTCTGTTCGCCCTACCCAAGAAGTTTAATAGTGCATTTCACTCGTCATTTCATGCGCTTTGAGATGTCGCTTAGCCCAATACGCTATCTGAAATTGGAGCGACGTAAATTGAACACATGTGATAGAATTTCCCTGAAATCTTATATTAAACAAAATATAAAATGATCTAATCGGGACTCTGATTGCCTTACCCTAGAAGTTTAATAGTGCATTTTACTCGCCATTTCATGCGCTTTGAGATGCCGCTTAGCCCAATAAGCAATCTGAAATAGGAGCGACGTAAATTGAACAAATGTGATAGAATTTCGCTGAATTCTTATATTAACCAAAATATAAAATGATCTAATCGGGTCTCTGATTGCCCTATCATAGAAGTTTAATAGTGCATTTTACTCGACATTCCGCGCGCTTTAAGATGCCGCCTAGCCCAGAACACTATTTGAGATAGGAACGACGTAAATTGAACAAATGTGATAGAATTTCGCTGAATTCTTTTATTAACCATAATGTGAAATGATCTAATCGGGTCTCTGTTCGCCCTAGCCTAGAAGTTTAATAGTGCATTTTATTCGCCATTTCATGCGCTTTGAGATGCCGCTTAGCCCAATACGCTATCTGAAATAGGAGCGACGTAAGTTGAACAAATGTGATAGAATTTCGCTGAATTCTTAAATTAACCATAATATAAAATGATGTAATCGGATCTCTGTCCGCCCTACCCAAGAAGTTTAATAGTGCATTTCACTCGTCATTTCATGCGCTTTGAGATGTCGCTTAGCCCAATACGCTATCTGAAATTGGAGCGACGTAAATTGAACACATGTGATAGAATTTCCCTGAAATCTTATATTATACAAAATATAAAATGATCTAATCGGGACTCTGATTGCCTTACCCTAGAAGTTTAATAGTGCATTTTACTCGCCATTTCAAGCGCTTTGAGATGCCGCTTAGCCCAATACGCTATCTGAAATAGGAGCGACCTAAGTTGAACAAATGTGATAGAATTTCGCTGAATTCTTAAATTAACCGTAATATAAAATTATCTAATCGGGTTTCTGATTGCCCTATCATAGAAGTTTAATAGTGCATTTTACTCGCCATTCTGCGCGCTTTAAGATGCCGCCTAGCACAGTACGCTATCTGAAATAGGAACGACGTAAATTGAACAAATGTGATAGAATTTTGCTGAATTCTTAAATTAACCATAATATAAAATGATCTAATCGGGACTCTGTTTGCCCTACCCTAGAAGTTTAATAGTGCATTTTACTCGACATTCCGCGCGCTTTAAGATGCCGCCTAGCCCAATACGCTATCTGAAATAGGAGCGACCTAAGTTGAACAAATGTGATAGAATTTCGCTGAATTCTTAAATTAACCGTAATATAAAATGATCTAATCGGGTCTCTGTTTGCCCTACCCTAGAAGTTTAATAGTGCATTTTACTCGCCATTCCGCGCGCTTTAAGATGCCGCCTAGCACAGTACGCTATCTGAAATAGGAACGACGTAAATTGAACAAATGTGATAGAATTTTGCTGAATTCTTAAATTAACCATAATATAAAATGATCAAATCGGGACTCTGTTTGCCCTACCCTAGAAGTTTAATAGTGCATTTTACTCGCCATTTCATGCGCTTTGAGATGCCGCTTAGCCCAATACGCTATCTGAAATAGGAGCGACGTAAGTTGAACAAATGTGATAGAATTTTGCTGAATTATTAAATTAACCATAATATAAAATGATCAAATCGGGACTCTGTTTGCCCTACCCTAGAAGTTTAATAGTGCATTTTACTGGCCATTTCATGCGCTTTGAGATGCCGCTTAGCCCAATACGCTATCTGAAATAGGAGTGACGTAAGTTGAACAAATGTGATAGAATTTCGCTGAATTCTTAAATTAACCATAATATAAAATGATGTAATCGGATCTCAGTTCGCCCTACCCAAGAAGTTTAATTGTGCATTTCACTCGTCATTTCATGCGCTTTGAGATGTCGCTTAGCCCAATACGCTATCTGAAATAGGAGCGACGTAAATTGAACAAATGTGATAGAATTTCGCTGAATTCTTATATTAACCAAAATATAAAATGATCTAATCGGGTCTCTGATTGCCCTATCATAGAAGTTTAATAGTGCATTTTACTCGACATTCCGCGCGCTTTAAGATGCCGCCTAGCCCAGAACACTATTTGAGATAGGAACGACGTAAATTGAACAAATGTGATAGAATTTCGCTGAATTCTTCTATTAACCAAAATATAAAATGATCTAATCGGGTCTCTGATTGCCCTATCATAGAAGTTTAATCGTGCATTTTACTCGCCATTCTGCGCGCTTTAAGATGCCGCCTAGCACAGTACGCTGTCTGAAATAGGAACGACGTAAATTGAACAAATGTGATAGAATTTTGCTGAATTCTTAAATTAACCATAATATAAAATGATCTAATCGGGACTCTGTTTGCCCTACCCTAGAAGTTTAATAGTGCATTTTACTCGCCATTTCATGCGTTTTGAGATGCCGCTTAGCCCAATACGCTATCTGAAATAGGAGCGACCTAAGTTGAACAAATGTGATAGAATTTCGCTGAATTCTTAAATTAACCGTAACATAAAATGATCTAATCGGGTCTCTGTTTGCCCTACCCTAGAAGTTTAATAGTGCATTTTACTCGCCATTCCGCGCGCTTTAAGATGCCGCCTAGCACAGTACGCTATCTGAAATAGGAACGACGTAAATTGAACAAATGTGATAGAATTTCGCTGAATTCTTTTATTAACCATAATGTGAAATGATCTAATCGGGTCTCTGTTCGCCCTAGCCTAGAAGTTTAATAGTGCATTTTATTCGCCATTTCATGCGCTTTGAGATGCCGCTTAGCCCAATACGCTATCTGAAATAGGAGCGACGTAAGTTGAACAAATGTGATAGAATTTCGCTGAATTCTTAAATTAACCATAATATAAAATGATGTAATCGGATCTCTGTCCGCCCTACCCAAGAAGTTTAATAGTGCATTTCACTCGTCATTTCATGCGCTTTGAGATGTCGCTTAGCCCAATACGCTATCTGAAATTGGAGCGACGTAAATTGAACACATGTGATAGAATTTCCCTGAAATCTTATATTATACAAAATATAAAATGATCTAATCGGGACTCTGATTGCCTTACCCTAGAAGTTTAATAGTGCATTTTACTCGCCATTTCAAGCGCTTTGAGATGCCGCTTAGCCCAATACGCTATCTGAAATAGGAGCGACGTAAGTTGAACAAATGTGATAGAATTTCGCTGAATTCTTAAATTAACCGTAATATAAAATTATCTAATCGGGTCTCTGATTGCCCTATCATAGAAGTTTAATAGTGCATTTTACTCGACATTCTGCGCGCTTTAAGATGCCGCCTAGCACAGTACGCTATCTGAAATAGGAACGACGTAAATTGAACAAATGTGATAGAATTTTGCTGAATTCTTAAATTAACCATAATATAAAATGATCTAATCGGGACTCTGTTTGCCCTACCCTAGAAGTTTAATAGTGCATTTTACTCGACATTCCGCGCGCTTTAAGATGCCGCCTAGCCCAATACGCTATCTGAAATAGGAGCGACCTAAGTTGAACAAATGTGATAGAATTTCGCTGAATTCTTAAATTAACCATAATATAAAATGATCTAATCGGGTCTCTGTTTGCCCTACCCTAGAAGTTTAATAGTGCATTTTACTCGCCATTCCGCGCGCTTTAAGATGCCGCCTAGCACAGTACGCTATCTGAAATAGGAACGACGTAAATTGAACAAATGTGATAGAATTTTGCTGAATTCTTAAATTAACCATAATATAAAATGATCAAATCGGGACTCTGTTTGCCCTACCCTAGAAGTTTAATAGTGCATTTTACTCGCCATTTCATGCGCTTTGAGATGCCGCTTAGCCCAATACGCTATCTGAAATAGGAGCGACGTAAGTTGAACAAATGTGATAGAATTTTGCTGAATTATTAAATTAACCATAATATAAAATGATCAAATCGGGACTCTGTTTGCCCTACCCTAGAAGTTTAATAGTGCATTTTACTCGCCATTTCATGCGCTTTGAGATGCCGCTTAGCCCAATACGCTATCTGAAATAGGAGTGACGTAAGTTGAACAAATGTGATAGAATTTCGCTGAATTCTTAAATTAACCATAATATAAAATGATGTAATCGGATCTCAGTTCGCCCTACCCAAGAAGTTTAATTGTGCATTTCACTCGTCATTTCATGCGCTTTGAGATGTCGCTTAGCCCAATACGCTATCTGAAATAGGAGCGACGTAAATTGAACAAATGTGATAGAATTTCGCTGAATTCTTATATTAACCAAAATATAAAATGATCTAATCGGGTCTCTGATTGCCCTATCATAGAAGTTTAATAGTGCATTTTACTCGACATTCCGCGCGCTTTAACATGCCGCCTAGCCCAGAACACTATTTGAGATAGGAACGACGTAAATTGAACAAATGTGATAGAATTTCGCTGAATTCTTTTATTAACCAAAATATAAAATGATCTAATCGGGTTTCTGATTGCCCTATCATAGAAGTTTAATAGTGCATTTTACTCGCCATTCTGCGCGCTTTAAGATGCCGCCTAGCACAGTACGCTATCTGAAATAGGAACGACGTAAATTGAACAAATGTGATAGAATTTTGCTGAATTCTTAAATTAACCATAATATAAAATGATCTAATCGGGACTCTGTTTGCCCTACCCTAGAAGTTTAATAGTGCATTTTACTCGCCGTTTCATGCGCTTTGAGATGCCGCTTAGCTCAATAAGCTATCTGAAATAGGAGCGACGTAAATTGAACAAATGTGATAGAATTTCTCTGAATTCTTATATTAACCAAAATATAAAATGATCTAATCGGGTCTCTGATTGCCCTATCATAGAAGTTTAATAGTGCATTTTACTCGCCATTCCGCGCGCTTTAAGATGCCGCCTAGCACAGTACGCTATCTGAAATAGGAACGACGTAAATTGAACAAATGTGATAGAATTTTGCTGAATTCTTAAATTAAACATAATATAAAATGATCTAATCGGGAATCTGTTTGCCCTACCCTAGAAGTTTAATAGTGCATTTTACTCGCCATTTCAAGCGCTTTGAGATGCCGCTTAGCCCAATACGCTATCTGAAATAGGAGCGACCTAAGTTGAACAAATGTGATAGAATTTCGCTGAATTCTTAAATTAACCGTAATATAAAATGATCTAATCGGGTTTCTGATTGCCCTATCATAGAAGTTTAATAGTGCATTTTACTCGCCATTCTGCGCGCTTTAAGATGCCGCCTAGCACAGTACGCTATCTGAAATAGGAACGACGTAAATTGAACAAATGTGATAGAATTTTGCTGAATTCTTAAATTAACCATAATATAAAATGATCTAATCGGGACTCTGTTTGCCCTACCCTAGAAGATTAATAGTGCATTTTACTCGACATTCCGCGCGCTTTAAGATGCCGCCTAGCCCAATACGCTATCTGAAATAGGAGCGACCTAAGTTGAACAAATGTGATAGAATTTCGCTGAATTCTTAAATTAACCGTAATATAAAATGATCTAATCGGGTCTCTGTTTGCCCTACCCTAGAAGTTTAATAGTGCATTTTACTCGCCATTCCGCGCGCTTTAAGATGCCGCCTAGCACAGTACGCTATCTGAAATAGGAACGACGTAAATTGAACAAATGTGATAGAATTTTGCTGAATTCTTAAATTAACCATAATATAAAATGATCTAATCGGGACTCTGTTTGCCCTACCCTAGAAGTTTAATAGTGCATTTGACTCGCCATTTCATGCGCTTTGAGATGCCGCTTAGCCCAATACGCTATGTGAAATAGGAGCGACCTAAGTTGAACAAATGTGATAGAATTTCGCTGAATTCTTTTATTAACCATAATGTGAAATGATCTAATCGGGTCTCTGTTCGCCCTAGCCTAGAAGTTTAATAGTGCATTTTATTCTCCATTTCATGCGCTTTGAGATGCCGCTTAGCCCAATACGCTATGTGAAATAGGAGCGACCTAAGTTGAACAAATGTGATAGAATTTCGCTGAATTCTTAAATTAACCATAATATAAAATGATGTAATCGGATCTCTGTTCGCCCTACCCAAGAAGTTTAATAGTGCATTTCACTCGTCATTTCATGCGCTTTGAGATGTCGCTTAGCCCAATACGCTATCTGAAATTGGAGCGACGTAAATTGAACACATGTGATAGAATTTCCCTGAAATCTTATATTAAACAAAATATAAAATGATCTAATCGGGACTCTGATTGCCTTACCCTAGAAGTTTAATAGTGCATTTTACTCGCCATTTCATGCGCTTTGAGATGCCGCTTAGCCCAATAAGCAATCTGAAATAGGAGCGACGTAAATTGAACAAATGTGATAGAATTTCGCTGAATTCTTATATTAACCAAAATATAAAATGATCTAATCGGGTCTCTGATTGCCCTATCATAGAAGTTTAATAGTGCATTTTACTCGACATTCCGCGCGCTTTAAGATGCCGCCTAGCCCAGAACACTATTTGAGATAGGAACGACGTAAACTGAACAAATGTGATAGAATTTCGCTGAATTCTTCTATTAACAAAATATAAAATGATCTAATCGGGTCTCTGATTGCCCTATCATAGAAGTTTAATCGTGCATTTTACTCGCCATTCTGCGCGCTTTAAGATGCCGCCTAGCACAGTACGCTGTCTGAAATAGGAACGACGTAAATTGAACAAATGTGATAGAATTTTGCTGAATTCTTAAATTAACCATAATATAAAATGATCTAATCGGGACTCTGTTTGCCCTACCCTAGAAGTTTAATAGTGCATTTTACTCGCCATTTCATGCGTTTTGAGATGCCGCTTAGCCCAATACGCTATCTGAAATAGGAGCGACCTAAGTTGAACAAATGTGATAGAATTTCGCTGAATTCTTAAATTAACCGTAACATAAAATGATCTAATCGGGTCTCTGTTTGCCCTACCCTAGAAGTTTAATAGTGCATTTTACTCGCCATTCCGCGCGCTTTAAGATGCCGCCTAGCACAGTACGCTATCTGAAATAGGAACGACGTAAATTGAACAAATGTGATAGAATTTCGCTGAATTCTTTTATTAACCATAATGTGAAATGATCTAATCGGGTCTCTGTTCGCCCTAGCCTAGAAGTTTAATAGTGCATTTTATTCGCCATTTCATGCGCTTTGAGATGCCGCTTAGCCCAATACGCTATCTGAAATAGGAGCGACGTAAGTTGAACAAATGTGATAGAATTTCGCTGAATTCTTAAATTAACCATAATATAAAATGATGTAATCGGATCTCTGTCCGCCCTACCCAAGAAGTTTAATAGTGCATTTCACTCGTCATTTCATGCGCTTTGAGATGTCGCTTAGCCCAATACGCTATCTGAAATTGGAGCGACGTAAATTGAACACATGTGATAGGATTTCCCTGAAATCTTATATTATACAAAATATAAAATGATCTAATCGGGACTCTGATTGCCTTACCCTAGAAGTTTAATAGTGCATTTTACTCGCCATTTCAAGCGCTTTGAGATGCCGCTTAGCCCAATACGCTATCTGAAATAGGAGCGACCTAAGTTGAACAAATGTGATAGAATTTCGCTGAATTCTTAAATTAACCGTAATATAAAATTATCTAATCGGGTTTCTGATTGCCCTATCATAGAAGTTTAATAGTGCATTTTACTCGCCATTCTGCGCGCTTTAAGATGCCGCCTAGCACAGTACGCTATCTGAAATAGGAACGACGTAAATTGAACAAATGTGATAGAATTTTGCTGAATTCTTAAATTAACCATAATATAAAATGATCTAATCGGGACTCTGTTTGCCCTACCCTAGAAGTTTAATAGTGCATTTTACTCGACATTCCGCGCGCTTTAAGATGCCGCCTAGCCCAATACGCTATCTGAAATAGGAGCGACCTAAGTTGAACAAATGTGATAGAATTTCGCTGAATTCTTAAATTAACCATAATATAAAATGATCTAATCGGGTCTCTGTTTGCCCTACCCTAGAAGTTTAATAGTGCATTTTACTCGCCATTCCGCGCGCTTTAAGATGCCGCCTAGCACAGTACGCTATCTGAAATAGGAACGACGTAAATTGAACAAATGTGATAGAATTTTGCTGAATTCTTAAATTAACCATAATATAAAATGATCAAATCGGGACTCTGTTTGCCCTACCCTAGAAGTTTAATAGTGCATTTTACTCGCCATTTCATGCGCTTTGAGATGCCGCTTAGCCCAATACGCTATCTGAAATAGGAGCGACGTAAGTTGAACAAATGTGATAGAATTTTGCTGAATTATTAAATTAACCATAATATAAAATGATCAAATCGGGACTCTGTTTGCCCTACCCTAGAAGTTTAATAGTGCATTTTACTCGCCATTTCATGCGCTTTGAGATGCCGCTTAGCCCAATACGCTATCTGAAATAGGAGTGACGTAAGTTGAACAAATGTGATAGAATTTCGCTGAATTCTTAAATTAACCATAATATAAAATGATGTAATCGGATCTCAGTTCGCCCTACCCAAGAAGTTTAATTGTGCATTTCACTCGTCATTTCATGCGCTTTGAGATGTCGCTTAGCCCAATACGCTATCTGAAATAGGAGCGACGTAAATTGAACAAATGTGATAGAATTTCGCTGAATTCTTATATTAACCAAAATATAAAATGATCTAATCGGGTCTCTGATTGCCCTATCATAGAAGTTTAATAGTGCATTTTACTCGACATTCCACGCGCTTTAACATGCCGCCTAGCCCAGAACACTATTTGAGATAGGAACGACGTAAATTGAACAAATGTGATAGAATTTCGCTGAATTCTTTTATTAACCAAAATATAAAATGATCTAATCGGGTTTCTGATTGCCCTATCATAGAAGTTTAATAGTGCATTTTACTCGCCATTCTGCGCGCTTTAAGATGCCGCCTAGCACAGTACGCTATCTGAAATAGGAACGACGTAAATTGAACAAATGTGATAGAATTTTGCTGAATTCTTAAATTAACCATAATATAAAATGATCTAATCGGGACTCTGTTTGCCCTACCCTAGAAGTTTAATAGTGCATTTTACTCGCCGTTTCATGCGCTTTGAGATGCCGCTTAGCTCAATAAGCTATCTGAAATAGGAGCGACGTAAATTGAACAAATGTGATAGAATTTCTCTGAATTCTTATATTAACCAAAATATAAAATGATCTAATCGGGTCTCTGATTGCCCTATCATAGAAGTTTAATAGTGCATTTTACTCGCCATTCCGCGCGCTTTAAGATGCCGCCTAGCACAGTACGCTATCTGAAATAGGAACGACGTAAATTGAACAAATGTGATAGAATTTTGCTGAATTCTTAAATTAACCATAATATAAAATGATCTAATCGGGAATCTGTTTGCCCTACCCTAGAAGTTTAATAGTGCATTTTACTCGCCATTTCATGCGCTTTGAGATGCCGCTTAGCCCAATACGCTATCTGAAATAGGAGCGACCTAAGTTGAACAAATGTGATAGAATTTCGCTGAATTCTTAAATTAACCGTAATATAAAATGATCTAATCGGGTTTCTGATTGCCCTATCATAGAAGTTTAATAGTGCATTTTACTCGCCATTCTGCGCGCTTTAAGATGCCGCCTAGCACAGTACGCTATCTGAAATACGAACGACGTAAATTGAACAAATGTGATAGAATTTTGCTGAATTCTTAAATTAACCATAATATAAAATGATCTAATCGGGACTCTGTTTGCCCTACCCTAGAAGATTAATAGTGCATTTTACTCGACATTCCGCGCGCTTTAAGATGCCGCCTAGCCCAATACGCTATCTGAAATAGGAGCGACCTAAGTTGAACAAATGTGATAGAATTTCGCTGAATTCTTAAATTAACCATAATATAAAATGATCTAATCGGGTCTCTGTTTGCCCTACCCTAGAAGTTTAATAGTGCATTTTACTCGCCATTCCGCGCGCTTTAAGATGCCGCCTAGCACAGTACGCTATCTGAAATAGGAACGACGTAAATTGAACAAATGTGATAGAATTTTGCTGAATTCTTAAATTAACCATAATATAAAATGATCTAATCGGGACTCTGTTTGCCCTACCCTAGAAGTTTAATAGTGCATTTGACTCGCCATTTCATGCGCTTTGAGATGCCGCTTAGCCCAATACGCTATCTGAAATAGGAGCGACCTAAGTTGAACAAATGTGATAGAATTTCGCTGAATTCTTTTATTAACCATAATGTGAAATGATCTAATCGGGTCTCTGTTCGCCCTAGCCTAGAAGTTTAATAGTGCATTTTATTCTCCATTTCATGCGCTTTGAGATGCCGCTTAGCCCAGTACGCTATCTGAAATAGGAGCGACGTAAGTTGAACAAATGTGATAGAATTTCGCTGAATTCTTAAATTAACCATAATATAAAATGATGTAATCGGATCTCTGTTCGCCCTACCCAAGAAGTTTAATAGTGCATTTCACTCGTCATTTCATGCGCTTTGAGATGTCGCTTAGCCCAATACGCTATCTGAAATTGGAGCGACGTAAATTGAACACATGTGATAGAATTTCCCTGAAATCTTATATTAAACAAAATATAAAATGATCTAATCGGGACTCTGATTGCCTTACCCTAGAAGTTTAATAGTGCATTTTACTCGCCATTTCATGCGCTTTGAGATGCCGCTTAGCCCAATAAGCAATCTGAAATAGGAGCGACGTAAATTGAACAAATGTGATAGAATTTCGCTGAATTCTTATATTAACCAAAATATAAAATGATCTAATCGGGTCTCTGATTGCCCTATCATAGAAGTTTAATAGTGCATTTTACTCGACATTCCGCGCGCTTTAAGATGCCGCCTAGCCCAGAACACTATTTGAGATAGGAACGACGTAAACTGAACAAATGTGATAGAATTTCGCTGAATTCTTCTATTAACAAAATATAAAATGATCTAATCGGGTCTCTGATTGCCCTATCATAGAAGTTTAATCGTGCATTTTACTCGCCATTCTGCGCGCTTTAAGATGCCGCCTAGCACAGTACGCTGTCTGAAATAGGAACGACGTAAATTGAACAAATGTGATAGAATTTTGCTGAATTCTTAAATTAACCATAATATAAAATGATCTAATCGGGACTCTGTTTGCCCTACCCTAGAAGTTTAATAGTGCATTTTACTCGCCATTTCATGCGTTTTGAGATGCCGCTTAGCCCAATACGCTATCTGAAATAGGAGCGACCTAAGTTGAACAAATGTGATAGAATTTCGCTGAATTCTTAGATTAACCGTAACATAAAATGATCTAATCGGGTCTCTGTTTGCCCTACCCTAGAAGTTTAATAGTGCATTTTACTCGCCATTCCGCGCGCTTTAAGATGCCGCCTAGCACAGTACGCTATCTGAAATAGGAACGACGTAAATTGAACAAATGTGATAGAATTTCGCTGAATTCTTTTATTAACCATAATGTGAAATGATCTAATCGGGTCTCTGTTCGCCCTAGCCTAGAAGTTTAATAGTGCATTTTATTCGCCATTTCATGCGCTTTGAGATGCCGCTTAGCCCAATACGCTATCTGAAATAGGAGCGACGTAAGTTGAACAAATGTGATAGAATTTCGCTGAATTCTTAAATTAACCATAATATAAAATGATGTAATCGGATCTCTGTCCGCCCTACCCAAGAAGTTTAATAGTGCATTTCACTCGTCATTTCATGCGCTTTGAGATGTCGCTTAGCCCAATACGCTATCTGAAATTGGAGCGACGTAAATTGAACACATGTGATAGAATTTCCCTGAAATCTTATATTATACAAAATATAAAATGATCTAATCGGGACTCTGATTGCCTTACCCTAGAAGTTTAATAGTGCATTTTACTCGCCATTTCAAGCGCTTTGAGATGCCGCTTAGCCCAATACGCTATCTGAAATAGGAGCGACCTAAGTTGAACAAATGTGATAGAATTTCGCTGAATTCTTAAATTAACCGTAATATAAAATGATCTAATCGGGTTTCTGATTGCCCTATCATAGAAGTTTAATAGTGCATTTTACTCGCCATTCCGCGCGCTTTAAGATGCCGCCTAGCACAGTACGCTATCTGAAATAGGAACGACGTAAATTGAACAAATGTGATAGAATTTTGCTGAATTCTTAAATTAACCATAATATAAAATGATCTAATCGGGACTCTGTTTGCCCTACCCTAGAAGTTTAATAGTGCATTTGACTCGCCATTTCATGCGCTTTGAGATGCCGCTTAGCCCAATACGCTATGTGAAATAGGAGCGACCTAAGTTGAACAAATGTGATAGAATTTCGCTGAATTCTTTTATTAACCATAATGTGAAATGATCTAATCGGGTCTCTGTTCGCCCTAGCCTAGAAGTTTAATAGTGCATTTTATTCTCCATTTCATGCGCTTTGAGATGCCGCTTAGCCCAGTACGCTATCTGAAATAGGAGCGACGTAAGTTGAACAAATGTGATAGAATTTCGCTGAATTCTTAAATTAACCATAATATAAAATGATGTAATCGGATCTCTGTTCGCCCTACCCAAGAAGTTTAATAGTGCATTTCACTCGTCATTTCATGCGCTTTGAGATGTCGCTTAGCCCAATACGCTATCTGAAATTGGAGCGACGTAAATTGAACACATGTGATAGAATTTCCCTGAAATCTTATATTAAACAAAATATAAAATGATCTAATCGGGACTCTGATTGCCCTATCCTAGAAGTTTAATAGTGCATTTTACTCGCCATTTCATGCGCTTTGAGATGCCGCTTAGCCCAATAAGCAATCTGAAATAGGAGCGACGTAAATTGAACAAATGTGATAGAATTTCGCTGAATTCTTATATTAACCAAAATATAAAATGATCTAATCGGGTCTCTGATTGCCCTATCATAGAAGTTTAATAGTGCATTTTACTCGACATTCCGCGCGCTTTAAGATGCCGCCTAGCCCAGAACACTATTTGAGATAGGAACGACGTAAATTGAACAAATGTGATAGAATTTCGCTGAATTCTTCTATTAACAAAATATAAAATGATCTAATCGGGTCTCTGATTGCCCTATCATAGAAGTTTAATCGTGCATTTTACTCGCCATTCTGCGCGCTTTAAGATGCCGCCTAGCACAGTACGCTGTCTGAAATAGGAACGACGTAAATTGAACAAATGTGATAGAAGTTTGCTGAATTCTTAAATTAACCATAATATAAAATGATCTAATCGGGACTCTGTTTGCCCTACCCTAGAAGTTTAATAGTGCATTTTACTCGCCATTTCATGCGTTTTGAGATGCCGCTTAGCCCAATACGCTATCTGAAATAGGAGCGACCTAAGTTGAACAAATGTGATAGAATTTCGCTGAATTCTTAAATTAACCGTAACATAAAATGATCTAATCGGGTCTCTGTTTGCCCTACCCTAGAAGTTTAATAGTGCATTTTACTCGCCATTCCGCGCGCTTTAAGATGCCGCCTAGCACAGTACGCTATCTGAAATAGGAACGACGTAAATTGAACAAATGTGATAGAATTTCGCTGAATTCTTTTATTAACCATAATGTGAAATGATCTAATCGGCTCTCTGTTCGCCCTAGCCTAGAAGTTTAATAGTGCATTTTATTCGCCATTTCATGCGCTTTGAGATGCCGCTTAGCCCAATACGCTATCTGAAATAGGAGCGACGTAAGTTGAACAAATGTGATAGAATTTCGCTGAATTCTTAAATTAACCATAATATAAAATGATGTAATCGGATCTCTGTCCGCCCTACCCAAGAAGTTTAATAGTGCATTTCACTCGTCATTTCATGCGCTTTGAGATGTCGCTTAGCCCAATACGCTATCTGAAATTGGAGCGACGTAAATTGAACACATGTGATAGAATTTCCCTGAAATCTTATATTATACAAAATATAAAATGATCTAATCGGGACTCTGATTGCCTTACCCTAGAAGTTTAATAGTGCATTTTACTCGCCATTTCAAGCGCTTTGAGATGCCGCTTAGCCCAATACGCTATCTGAAATAGGAGCGACCTAAGTTGAACAAATGTGATAGAATTTCGCTGAATTCTTAAATTAACCGTAATATAAAATGATCTAATCGGGTTTCTGATTGCCCTATCATAGAAGTTTAATAGTGCATTTTACTCGCCATTCTGCGCGCTTTAAGATGCCGCCTAGCACAGTACGCTATCTGAAATAGGAACGACGTAAATTGAACAAATGTGATAGAATTTTGCTGAATTCTTAAATTAACCATAATATAAAATGATCTAATCGGGACTCTGTTTGCCCTACCCTAGAAGTTTAATAGTGCATTTTACTCGACATTCCGCGCGCTTTAAGATGCCGCCTAGCCCAATACGCTATCTGAAATAGGAGCGACCTAAGTTGAACAAATGTGATAGAATTTCGCTGAATTCTTAAATTAACCGTAATATAAAATGATCTAATCGGGTCTCTGTTTGCCCTACCCTAGAAGTTTAATAGTGCATTTTACTCGCCATTCCGCGCGCTTTAAGATGCCGCCTAGCACAGTACGCTATCTGAAATAGGAACGACGTAAATTGAACAAATGTGATAGAATTTTGCTGAATTCTTAAATTAACCATAATATAAAATGATCAAATCGGGACTCTGTTTGCCCTACCCTAGAAGTTTAATAGTGCATTTTACTCGCCATTTCATGCGCTTTGAGATGCCGCTTACCCCAATACGCTATCTGAAATAGGAGCGACGTAAGTTGAACAAATGTGATAGAATTTTGCTGAATTACTAAATTAACCATAATATAAAATGATCAAATCGGGACTCTGTTTGCCCTACCCTAGAAGTTGAATAGTGCATTTTACTCGCCATTCCACGCGCTTTAAGATGCCGTCTAGCCCAGTACGCTATCTGAAATAGTAGCGACGTAAGTTGAACAAATGTGACAGAATTACGCTGAATTCTTATATTAACCGTAATATAAAATGATCTAATCTGGTCTCTGATTGCCACATCATAGAAGGTTAATAGTGCGTTATACTCGCCATTCCACGCGCTTTAAGATGCCGCCTAGCCCGGTACGCTATCTGAAATAGGAGCGACGTAAATTGCACAAATGTGATAGAATTTCGCTGAATTCTTAAATTAACCATAATATAAAATGATCTAATCGGGTCTCTGTTTACCGTACCCTAGAAGTTTAATAGTGCATTTTACTCGCCATTTCATGCGCTTTGAGGTTCCGTTTAGCCCAATACGCTATCTGAAATAGGAGCGACGTAAATTGAACAAATGTGATAGAATTTCGCTGAATTCTTAAATTAACCATAATATAAAATGATCTAATCTGGTCTCTGTTTGCCCTACCCTAGAAGTTTAATAGTGCATTTCACTCGTCATTCCACGCGCTTTAAGATGCCGGCTAGCCCAGTACGCTATCTGAAACAGGAGCGACGTAAATTGAACAAATGCGAATGAATTTCGCTGAATTCTTAAATTAACCATAATATAAAATGATCTAATCGGGTCTCTGTTTACCGTACCCTAGAAGTTAAATAGTGCATTTTACTCGCAATTCCACGCGCTTTAAGATGCCGCCTAGCTCAGTACGCTATCTGAAATAGGAGCGACGTAAATTTAACAAATGTGATAGAATTACGCTGAATTCTTGTATTAACCGTAATATAAAATGATCGAATCGGGTCTCTGATTGCCCTATCATAGAAGTTGAATAGTGCATTTTACTCGCCATTCAACGCGCTTTAAGATGCCGCCTAGCCCAGTACGCTATCTGAAATAGGAGCGACGTAAATTTAACAAATGTGATAGAATTACGCTGAATTCTTATATTAACCGTAATATAAAATGATGTAATCGGGTCTCTGATTGCCCTATCATAGAAGTTGAATAGTGCATTTTACTCGCCGTTCCACGCGCTTTAAGGTGCCGTCTAGCCCAGTACGCTATCTGAAATAGGAGCAACGTAAGTTGAACAAATGTGATAGAATTACGCTGAAATCTTATATTAACCGTAATATAAAATGATCTAATCGGGTCTCTGTTTGCCTTACCCTAGAAGCTTAATAGTGCATTTTACTCACCATTTCATGCTCTTTGGGGTGCCGCTTAGCCCAATACGCTATCTGAAATAGGAGCGACATAAATTGAACAAATGTGATAGGATTTCCCCGAATTCTTTTATTAACCATAATGTAAAATGATATAATCGGGTCTCTGTTCGCCCTAGCCTAGAAGTTTAATAGTGCATTTTATTCGCCATTTCATGCGCTTTGAGATGCCGCTTAGCCCAATACGCTATCTGAAATAGGAGCGACGCAAATGGAACAAATGTGATAGGATCTCCCGGAAATCTTATATTAAGCAAAATATAAAATGATCTAATCGGGTCTCTGATTGCCCTATCATAGAAGTTTAATAATGCATTTTACTAGCAATTCCACGCGCTTTAAGATGCCGCCTAGCCGAGTACGCTATCTGATATAGGAGCGACGTAAATTGATCAAATGTGATAGAATTACGCTGAATTCTTATATTAACCGTAATATAAAATGATCTAATTGGGTCTCTCTTCGTCCTACCCTAGAAGTTTAATAGTGCATTTCACTCGACATTTCATGCGCTTTGAGATGCCGCTTACTCCAATTCGCTATCTGAAATAGGAGCGACGTAAATTGAACAAATGTGATAGAATTTTGCTGAATTCTTAAATTAACCATCATATAAAATGATCTAATCGGGTCTCTGTTTGCCCTACCCTAGAAGTTTAATAGTGCATTTTACTCGCCATTTCATGCGCTTTGAGATGCCGCTTAGCCCAATACGCTATCTGAAATAGGAGCGATGTAAATTGAACAAATGTGATAGAATTTCGCTGAATTCTTTTATTAACTATAATGTAAAATGATCTAATCGGGTCTCTGTTCGCCGTAGCCTAGAAGTTTAATAGTGCATTTCACTCGTCGTTTCATGCGCTTTGAGATGCCGCTTAGCCCAGTACGCTATCTGAAATAGGAGCGACGTAAGTTGGACAAATGTGATAGAATTTCGCTGAATCCTTATATTAACCAAAATATAAAATGATCTAATCGGGTCTCTGTTTGCCCTATCATAGAAGTTTAATAGTGCATTTTACTAGCCATTCCACGCGCTTTAAGATGCCTCCTAGCTCAGTACGCTATCTGAAATAGGGGCGACGTAAGTTGAACAAATGTGATAGAATTACGCTGAATTCTTATATTAACCGTAATATAAAATGATCTAATCGGGTCTCTGTTTGCCTTATCCTAGATGTTTAACAGTGCATTTTACTCGCCATTTCATGCGCATTGAGATGCCGCTTATCCCAATACGCTATCTGAAATAGGAGCGACGTAAATTGAACAAATGTGATAGAATTTCGCTGAATCCTTTCATTAACCATAATGTAAAATGATCTAATCGGGTCTCTGTTAGCCGTAGCCTAGAAGTTTAATAGTGCATTTTACTCGCCATTTCATGCGCTTTGAGATGCCGCTTAGCCCAATACGCTATCTGAAATAGGAGCGACGTAAATTTAACAAATGTGATAGAATTACGCTGAATTCTTGTATTAACCGTAATATAAAATGATCTAATCGGGTCTCTGATTGCCCTATCATAGAAGTTGAATAGTGCATTTTACTCGCCATTCAACGCGCTTTAAGATGCCGCCTATCCCAGTACGCTATCTGAAATAGGAGCGACGTAAGTTGAACAAATGCGATAGAATTACGCTGAAATATTATATTCACCGTAATATAAAATGATCTAATCGGGTCTCTGTTTGCCTTTCCCTAGAAGTTTAATAGTGCATTTTACTCGCCGTTTCATGCGCTTTGAGATGCCGCCTAGCCTAGTACGCTATCTGAAATAGGAGCGACGTAAATTGAACAAATGTGATAGAACATTCCTGAATTCTTAAATTAACCATAATATAAAATGATCAAATCGGGTCTCTGTTTGCCCTACCCTAGAAGTATAATAGTGCATTTTACTCGCCATTTCATGCGCTTTGAGATGCCGCCTAGCCGAGTACGCTATCTGAAATGGGAGCGACGTAAATTGAACAAATGTGATAGGACATTCCTGAATTCTTAAATTAACCATAATATAAAATGATCAAATCGGGTCTCTGTTTGCCCTACCCTAGAAGTATAATAGTGCATTTTACTCGCCATTTCATGCGCTTTGAGATGCCGCTTAGTTCAACACGCTATCTGAAATAGGAGCGACGTAAATTGAACAAATGTGATAGAATGTCCCTGAATTCTTATATTAAACAAAATATAAAAGGATCTAATCGGGTCTCCGATTGCCCTATCATAGAAGTTTAATAGTACATTTTACTCGCCATTCCACGCGCTTTAAGATGCCGCCTAGCACAGGACGCTATCTGAAATAGTAGCGACGTAAGTTGAACAAATGTGACAGAATTACGCAGAATTCTTATATAAACCGTAATATAAAATGATCTAATCGGGTCTCTGTTTGCCTTACCCTAGACGTTTAATAGTGCATTTTACTCGCCATTTCATGCGCTTTGCGATGCCGCTTAGGCCAATCCGCTATCTGAAATAGGAGCGACGTAAGTTGAACAAATGTGATAGAATTTCCCTGAATTCTTATATTAACCAAAATATAAAATGATCTAATCGGGTCTCTGTTTGCCTAACCCTAGAAGTGTAATAGTGCATTTTACTCGCCATTTCATGCGCTTTTAGATGCCGCCTAGCCTAGTACGCTATCTGAAATAGGAGCGACGTAAATTGAACAAATGTGATAGAACATTCCTGAATTCTTAAATTAACCATAATATAAAATGATCTAATCGGGTCTCTGTTTGCCCTACCCTAGAAGTTTAATAGTGCATTTTACTCGACATTTCATGCGCTTTGCGATGCCGCTTAGGCCAATCCGCTATCTGAAATAGGAGCGGCGTAAGTTGAACAAATGTGATAGAATTTGGCTGAATTCTTAAATTAAGCATAATATAAAATGATCTATTCGGGTCTCTGTTTGCCCTACCCTAGCAGCTTAATAGTGCATTTTACTCGCCATTTCTTGCGCTTTGAGATGCCGCTTAGCCCAATACGCTATCTGAAATATCAGCGACTTAAATTGAACAAATGTGATAGGATTTCGCTGAATTCTTATATAAACCTTAATGTAAAATGATCTAATCGGGTCTCTATTCGCAATACCCTAGAAGTTTAATAGTGCATTTCACTCGTCATTTCATGCGCTTTGAGATGCCGCTTAGCCCAATTCGCTATCTGAAATAGGAGCGACGTAAATTGAATAAATGTGATAGAATTTCGCTGAACTCTTATATTAACCAAAATATAAAATGATCTAATCTGGTCTCTGATTGCCCTTTCATAGAAGGTTAATAGTGCATTTTACTCGCCATTCCACGCGCTTTAAGATGCCGCCTAGCTCAGTACGCTATCTGAAATAGGAGCGACGTAAGTTGAACAAATGTGATAGAATTACGCAGAATTCTTATATAAACCGTAATATAAAATGATCTAATCGGGTCTCTGTTTGCCTTACCCTAGACGTTTAATAGTGCATTTTACTCGCCATTTCATGCGCTTTGCGATGCCGCTTAGGCCAATCCGCTATCTGAAATAGGAGCGACGTAAGTTGAACAAATGTGATAGAATTTCCCTGAATTCTTATATTAACCAAAATATAAAATGATCTAATCGGGTCTCTGTTTGCCTTACCCTAGACGTTTAATAGTGCATTTTACTCGCCATTTCATGCGCTTTGCGATGCCGCTTAGGCCAATCCGCTATCTGAAATAGGAGCGACGTAAATTGAACAAATGTGATAGAATTTCGCTGAATTCTTTCATTAACCATAATGTAAAA
Organism: Macropis europaea; assembly: GCA_916610135.2. Classification (NCBI taxonomy): domain Eukaryota; kingdom Metazoa; phylum Arthropoda; class Insecta; order Hymenoptera; family Melittidae; genus Macropis; species Macropis europaea. The sequence goes on along the minus strand of CAKAJE020001221.1, from coordinate 27,400 downwards.
TGATGTAATCGGGTCTCTGTTCGTCGTAGCCTAGAAGTTTAATAGTGCATATTATTCGCCATTTCATGCGCTTTGAGATGCCGCTTAGCCCAATACGCTATCTGGAATAGGAGCGACGTAAATTGAACAAATGTGATAGGATTTCGCTGAATTCTTATATTAACCAAAATATAAAATGATCTAATCGGGTCTCTGTTTGCCTTACCCTAGAAGTTTAATAGTGCATTTTATTTACCATGTCATGCGCTTTGAGATGCCGCTTAGCCCAATACGCTATGTGAAATAGGAGCGACCTAAGTTGAACAAATGTGATAGAATTTCGCTGAATTCTTTTATTAACCATAATGTGAAATGATCTAATCGGGTCTCTGTTCGCCCTAGCCTAGAAGTTTAATAGTGCATTTTATTCTCCATTTCATGCGCTTTGAGATGCCGCTTAGCCCAATACGCTATCTGAAATAGGAGCGACGTAAGTTGAACAAATGTGATAGAATTTCGCTGAATTCTTAAATTAACCATAATATAAAATAATGTAATCGGATCTCTGTTCGCCCTACCCAAGAAGTTTAATAGTGCATTTCACTCGTCATTTCATGCGCTTTGAGATGTCGCTTAGCCCAATACGCTATCTGAAATTGGAGCGACGTAAATTGAACACATGTGATAGAATTTCCCTGAAATCTTATATTAAACAAAATATAAAATGATCTAATCGGGACTCTGATTGCCTTACCCTAGAAGTTTAATAGTGCATTTTACTCGCCATTTCATGCGCTTTGAGATGCCGCTTAGCCCAATAAGCTATCTGAAATAGGAGCGACGTAAATTGAACAAATGTGATAGAATTTCGCTGAATTCTTATATTAACCAAAATATAAAATGATCTAATCGGGTCTCTGATTGCCCTATCATAGAAGTTTAATAGTGCATTTTACTCGACATTCCGCGCGCTTTAAGATGCCGCCTAGCCCAGAACACTATTTGAGATAGGAACGACGTAAATTGAACAAATGTGATAGAATTTCGCTGAATTCTTCTATTAACAAAATATAAAATGATCTAATCGGGTCTCTGATTGCCCTATCATAGAAGTTTAATCGTGCATTTTACTCGCCATTCTGCGCGCTTTAAGATGCCGCCTAGCACAGTACGCTGTCTGAAATAGGAACGACGTAAATTGAACAAATGTGATAGAATTTTGCTGAATTCTTAAATTAACCATAATATAAAATGATCTAATCGGGACTCTGTTTGCCCTACCCTAGAAGTTTAATAGTGCATTTTACTCGCCATTTCATGCGTTTTGAGATGCCGCTTAGCCCAATACGCTATCTGAAATAGGAGCGACCTAAGTTGAACAAATGTGATAGAATTTCGCTGAATTCTTAAATTAACCGTAACATAAAATGATCTAATCGGGTCTCTGTTTGCCCTACCCTAGAAGTTTAATAGTGCATTTTACTCGCCATTCCGCGCGCTTTAAGATGCCGCCTAGCACAGTACGCTATCTGAAATAGGAACGACGTAAATTGAACAAATGTGATAGAATTTCGCTGAATTCTTTTAGTAACCATAATGTGAAATGATCTAATCGGGTCTCTGTTCGCCCTAGCCTAGAAGTTTAATAGTGCATTTTATTCGCCATTTCATGCGCTTTGAGATGCCGCTTAGCCCAATACGCTATCTGAAATAGGAGCGACGCAAATGGAACAAATGTGATAGGATCTCCCGGAAATCTTATATTAAGCAAAATATAAAATGATCTAATCGGGTCTCTGATTGCCCTATCATAGAAGTTTAATAATGCATTTTACTAGCAATTCCACGCGCTTTAAGATGCCGCCTAGCCGAGTACGCTATCTGATATAGGAGCGACGTAAATTGATCAAATGTGATAGAATTACGCTGAATTCTTATATTAACCGTAATATAAAATGATCTAATTGGGTCTCTCTTCGTCCTACCCTAGAAGTTTAATAGTGCATTTCACTCGACATTTCATGCGCTTTGAGATGCCGCTTAGTCCAATTCGCTATCTGAAATAGGAGCGACGTAAATTGAACAAATGTGATAGAATTTTGCTGAATTCTTAAATTAACCATCATATAAAATGATCTAATCGGGTCTCTGTTTGCCCTACCCTAGAAGTTTAATAGTGCATTTTACTCGCCATTTCATGCGCTTTGAGATGCCGCTTAGCCCAATACGCTATCTGAAATAGGAGCGATGTAAATTGAACAAATGTGATAGAATTTCGCTGAATTCTTTTATTAACCATAATGTAAAATGATCTAATCGGGTCTCTGTTCGCCGTAGCCTAGAAGTTTAATAGTGCATTTCACTCGTCGTTTCATGCGCTTTGAGATGCCGCTTAGCCCAGTACGCTATCTGAAATAGGAGCGACGTAAGTTGGACAAATGTGATAGAATTTCGCTGAATCCTTATATTAACCAAAATATAAAATGATCTAATCGGGTCTCTGTTTGCCCTATCATAGAAGTTTAATAGTGCATTTTACTAGCCATTCCACGCGCTTTAAGATGCCGCCTAGCTCAGTACGCTATCTGAAATAGGGGCGACGTAAGTTGAACAAATGTGATAGAATTACGCTGAATTCTTATATTAACCGTAATATAAAATGATCTAATCGGGTCTCTGTTTGCCTTATCCTAGATGTTTAACAGTGCATTTTACTCGCCATTTCATGCGCATTGAGATGCCGCTTATCCCAATACGCTATCTGAAATAGGAGCGACGTAAATTGAACAAATGTGATAGAATTTCGCTGAATCCTTTCATTAACCATAATGTAAAATGATCTAATCGGGTCTCTGTTAGCCGTAGCCTAGAAGTTTAATAGTGCATTTTATTCCCCATTTCATGCGCTTTGAGATGCCGCTTAGCCCAATACGCTATCTGAAATAGGAGCGACGTAAATTTAACAAATGTGATAGAATTACGCTGAATTCTTGTATTAACCGTAATATAAAATGATCTAATCGGGTCTCTGATTGCCCTATCATAGAAGTTGAATAGTGCATTTTACTCGCCATTCAACGCGCTTTAAGATGCCGCCTATCCCAGTACGCTATCTGAAATAGGAGCGACGTAAGTTGAACAAATGCGATAGAATTACGCTGAAATATTATATTCACCGTAATATAAAATGATCTAATCGGGTCTCTGTTTGCCTTTCCCTAGAAGTTTAATAGTGCATTTTACTCGCCGTTTCATGCGCTTTGAGATGCCGCCTAGCCTAGTACGCTATCTGAAATAGGAGCGACGTAAATTGAACAAATGTGATAGAACATTCCTGAATTCTTAAATTAACCATAATATAAAATGATCAAATCGGGTCTCTGTTTGCCCTACCCTAGAAGTATAATAGTGCATTTTACTCGCCATTTCATGCGCTTTGAGATGCCGCCTAGCCGAGTACGCTATCTGAAATGGGAGCGACGTAAATTGAACAAATGTGATAGAACATTCCTGAATTCTTAAATTAACCATAATATAAAATGATCAAATCGGGTCTCTGTTTGCCCTACCCTAGAAGTATAATAGTGCATTTTACTCGCCATTTCATGCGCTTTGAGATGCCGCTTAGTTCAACACGCTATCTGAAATAGGAGCGACGTAAATTGAACAAATGTGATAGAATGTCCCTGAATTCTTATATTAAACAAAATATAAAATGATCTAATCGGGTCTCCGATTGCCCTATCATAGAAGTTTAATAGTACATTTTACTCGCCATTCCACGCGCTTTAAGATGCCGCCTAGCACAGGACGCTATCTGAAATAGTAGCGACGTAAGTTGAACAAATGTGACAGAATTACGCAGAATTCTTATATAAACCGTAATATAAAATGATCTAATCGGGTCTCTGTTTGCCTTACCCTAGACGTTTAATAGTGCATTTTACTCGCCATTTCATGCGCTTTGCGATGCCGCTTAGGCCAATCCGCTATCTGAAATAGGAGCGACGTAAATTGAACAAATGTGATAGAATTTCCCTGAATTCTTATATTAACCAAAATATAAAATGATCTAATCGGGTCTCTGTTTGCCTAACCCTAGAAGTGTAATAGTGCATTTTACTCGCCATTTCATGCGCTTTTAGATGCCGCCTAGCCTAGTACGCTATCTGAAATAGGAGCGACGTAAATTGAACAAATGTGATAGAACATTCCTGAATTCTTAAATTAACCATAATATAAAATGATCTAATCGGGTCTCTGTTTGCCCTACCCTAGAAGTTTAATAGTGCATTTTACTCGACATTTCATGCGCTTTGCGATGCCGCTTAGGCCAATCCGCTATCTGAAATAGGAGCGGCGTAAGTTGAACAAATGTGATAGAATTTGGCTGAATTCTTAAATTAAGCATAATATAAAATGATCTAATCGGGTCTCTGTTTGCCCTACCCTAGCAGCTTAATAGTGCATTTTACTCGCCATTTCTTGCGCTTTGAGATGCCGCTTAGCCCAATACGCTATCTGAAATATCAGCGACTTAAATTGAACAAATGTGATAGGATTTCGCTGAATTCTTATATAAACCTTAATGTAAAATGATCTAATCGGGTCTCTATTCGCAATACCCTAGAAGTTTAATAGTGCATTTCACTCGTCATTTCATGCGCTTTGAGATGCCGCTTAGCCCAATTCGCTATCTGAAATAGGAGCGACGTAAATTGAATAAATGTGATAGAATTTCGCTGAACTCTTATATTAACCAAAATATAAAATGATCTAATCTGGTCTCTGATTGCCCTTTCATAGAAGGTTAATAGTGCATTTTACTCGCCATTCCACGCGCTTTAAGATGCCGCCTAGCTCAGTACGCTATCTGAAATAGGAGCGACGTAAGTTGAACAAATGTGATAGAATTACGCAGAATTCTTATATAAACCGTAATATAAAATGATCTAATCGGGTCTCTGTTTGCCTTACCCTAGACGTTTAATAGTGCATTTTACTCGCCATTTCATGCGCTTTGCGATGCCGCTTAGGCCAATCCGCTATCTGAAATAGGAGCGACGTAAGTTGAACAAATGTGATAGAATTTCCCTGAATTCTTATATTAACCAAAATATAAAATGATCTAATCGGGTCTCTGTTTGCCTTACCCTAGACGTTTAATAGTGCATTTTACTCGCCATTTCATGCGCTTTGCGATGCCGCTTAGGCCAATCCGCTATCTGAAATAGGAGCGACGTAAATTGAACAAATGTGATAGAATTTCGCTGAATTCTTTCATTAACCATAATGTAAAATGATGTAATCGGGTCTCTGTTCGTCGTAGCCTAGAAGTTTAATAGTGCATATTATTCGCCATTTCATGCGCTTTGAGATGCCGCTTAGCCCAATACGCTATCTGGAATAGGAGCGACGTAAATTGAACAAATGTGATAGGATTTCGCTGAATTCTTATATTAACCAAAATATAAAATGATCTAATCGGGTCTCTGTTTGCCTTACCCTAGAAGTTTAATAGTGCATTTTATTTACCATGTCATGCGCTTTGAGATGCCGCTTAGCCCAATACGCTATCTGAAATAGGAGCGACGTAAATGGAACAAATGTGATAGGATTTCGCTGAATTCTTAAATTAACCATAATATAAAATGATCTAATCGGGTCTCTGTTTACCGTACCCTAGAAGTTTAATAGTGCATTTTACTCGCCATATCATGCGCTTTGAGCTGCCGCTTAGCCCAATACTCTATCTGAAATATGAGCGACGTAAATTGAACAAATGTGATAGAATTTCCCTGAAATCTTATATTAAACAAAATAAAAAATGATCTAATCGGGTCTCTGTTTGCCCTACCCTAGAAGTTTAATAGTGCATCTCACTCGTCATTCCACGCGCTTTAAGATGCCGCTTAGCCCAATACGCTATCTGAAATATGAGCGACGTAAATTGAACAAATGTGATAGAATTTCCCTGAAATCTTATATTAAACAAAATAAAAAATGATCTAATCGGGTCTCTGATTGCCCTATCATAGAAGTATAATAGTGCATTTTATTCGCCATTCAACGCGCTTTAAGATGCCGTCTAGCCCAGTACGCTATCTGAAATAGGAGCAACGTAAGTTGAATAAATGTGATAGAATTTCGCTGAATTCTTAAATTAACCATAATATAAAATGATCTAATCTGGTCTCTGTTTGCCCTACCCTACAAGTTTAATAGTGCATTTTACTCGCCATTTCATGCGCTTTGAGGTGCCGCTTAGCCCAATACGCTATCTGAAATAGGAGCGACGTAAATTGAACAAATGTGATAGAATTTCGCTGAATTCTTAAATTAAACATAATATAAAATGATCTAATCTGGTCTCTGTTTGCCCTACCCTAGAAGTTTAATAGTGCATCTCACTCGTCATTCCACGCGCTTTAAGATGCCGGCTAGCCCAGTACGCTATCTGAAACAGGATCGACGTAAATTGAACAAATGCGATAGAATTTTGCTGAATTCTTAAATTAACCATAACATAAAATGATCTAATCGGGTCTCTGTTTACCGTACCCTAGAAGTTTAGTAGTGCATTTTACTCGCAATTCCACGCGCTTTAAGATGCCGCCTAGCCCAGTACGCTATCTGAAATAGGAGCGACGTAAATTTAACAAATGTGATAGAATTACGCTGAATTCTTGTATTAACCGTAATATAAAATGATCTAATCGGGTCTCTGATTGCCCTATCATAGAAGTTGAATAGTGCATTTTACTCGCCATTCCACGCGCTTTAAGATGCCGCCTAGCGCAGTACGCTATCTGAAATAGGAGCGACGTAAGTTTATCAAATGTGATAGAATTACGCTGAATTCTTATATTAACCGTAATATAAAATGATGTAATCGGGTCTCTGATTGCCCTATCATAGAAGTTTAATAGTGCATTTTACTCGCCATTCCACGCGCTTTAAGATGCCGTCTAGCCCAGTACGCTATCTGAAATAGTAGCGACGTAAGTTGAACAAATGTGATAGAATTACGCTGAATTCTTATATTAACCGTAATATAAAATGATCTAATCTGGTCTCTGATTGCCACATCATAGAAGGTTAATAGTGCGTTATACTCGCCATTCCACGCGCTTTAAGATGCCGCCTAGCCCGGTACGCTATCTGAAATAGGAGCGACGTAAATTGCACAAATGTGATAGAATTTCGCTGAATTCTTAAATTAACCATAATATAAAATGATCTAATCGGGTCTCTGTTTACCGTACCCTAGAAGTTTAATAGTGCATTTTACTCGCCATTTCATGCGCTTTGAGGTGCCGTTTAGCCCAATACGCTATCTGAAATAGGAGCGTCGTAAATTGAACAAATGTGATAGAATTTCGCTGAATTCTTAAATTAACCATAATATAAAATGATCTAATCTGGTCTCTGTTTGCCCTACCCTAGAAGTTTAATAGTGCATTTCACTCGTCATTCCACGCGCTTTAAGATGCCGGCTAGCCCAGTACGCTATCTGAAACAGGAGCGACGTAAATTGAACAAATGCGAATGAATTTCGCTGAATTCATCAATTAACCATAATATAAAATGATCTAATCGGGTCTCTGTTTACCGTACCCTAGAAGTTAAATAGTGCAGTTTACTCGCAATTCCACGCGCTTTAAGATGCCGCCTGGCTCAGTACGCTATCTGAAATAGGAGCGACGTAAATTTAACAAATGTGATAGAATTACGCTGAATTCTTGTATTAACCGTAATATAAAATGATCGAATCGGGTCTCTGATTGCCCTATCATAGAAGTTGAATAGTGCATTTTACTCGCCATTCAACGCGCTTTAAGATGCCGCCTAGCCCAGTACGCTATCTGAAGTAGGAGCGACGTAAATTTAACAAATGTGATAGAATTACGCTGAATTCTTATATTAACCGTAATATAAAATGATGTAATCGGGTCTCTGATTGCCCTATCATAGAAGTTGAATAGTGCATTTTACTCGCCGTTCCACGCGCTTTAAGGTGCCGTCTAGCCCAGTACGCTATCTGAAATAGGAGCAACGTAAGTTGAACAAATGTGATAGAATTACGCTGAAATCTTATATTAACCGTAATATAAAATGATCTAATCGGGTCTCTGTTTGCCTTACCCTAGAAGCTTAATAGTGCATTTTACTCACCATTTCATGCTCTTTGGGGTGCCGCTTAGCCCAATACGCTATCTGAAATAGGAGCGACATAAATTGAACAAATGTGATAGGATTTCCCTGAATTCTTTTATTAACCATAATGTAAAATGATATAATCGGGTCTCTGTTCGCCCTAGCCTAGAAGTTTAATAGTGCATTTTATTCGCCATTTCATGCGCTTTGAGATGCCGCTTAGCCCAATACGCTATCTGAAATAGGAGCGACGTAAATGGAACAAATGTGATAGGATCTCCCGGAAATCTTATATTAAGCAAAATATAAAATGATCTAATCGGGTCTCTGATTGCCCTATCATAGAAGTTTAATAGTGCATTTTACTAGCAATTCCACGCGCTTTAAGATGCCGCCTAGCCCAGTACGCTATCTGATATAGGAGCGACGTAAATTGATCAAATGTGATAGAATTACGCTGAATTCTTATATTAACCGTAATATAAAATGATCTAATTGGGTCTCTGTTCGTCCTACCCTAGAAGTTTAATAGTGCATTTCACTCGACATTTCATGCGCTTTGAGATGCCGCTTAGTCCAATTCGCTATCTGAAATAGGAGCGACGTAAATTGAACAAATGTGATAGAATTTTGCTGAATTCTTAAATTAACCATCATATAAAATGATCTAATCGGGTCTCTGTTTGCCCTACCGTAGAAGTTTAATAGTGCATTTTACTCGCCATTTCATGCGCTTTGAGATGCCGCTTAGCCCAATACGCTATCTGAAATAGGAGCGACGTAAATTGAACAAATGTGATAGAATTTCGCTGAATTCTTAAATTAACCATAACATAAAATGATCTAATCTGGTCTCTGTTTGCCCTACCCTACAAGTTTAATAGTGCATTTTACTCGCCATTTCATGCGCTTTGAGGTGCCGCTTAGCCCAATACGCTATCTGAAATAGGAGCGACGTAAATTGAACAAATGTGATAGAATTTCGCTGAATTCTTAAATTAACCATAATATAAAATGATCTAATCTGGTCTCTGTTTGCCCTACCCTAGAAGTTTAATAGTGCATCTCACTCGTCATTCCACGCGCTTTAAGATGCCGGCTAGCCCAGTACGCTATCTGAAACAGGATCGACGTAAATTGAACAAATGCGATAGAATTTTGCTGAATTCTTAAATTAACCATAACATAAAATGATCTAATCGGGTCTCTGTTTGCCCTACCCTAGAAGTTTAATAGTGCATTTTACTCGACATTTCATGCGCTTTGCGATGCCGCATAGGCCAATCCGCTATCTGAAATAGGAGCGGCGTAAGTTGAACAAATGTGCTAGAATTTGGCTGAATTCTTAAATTAAGCATAATATAAAATGAACTAATCGGGTCTCTGTTTGCCCTACCCTAGCAGCTTAATAGTGCATTTTACTCGCCATTTCTTGCGCTTTGAGATGCCGCTTAGCCCAATGCGCTATCTGAAATATCAGCGACTTAAATTGAACAAATGAGATAGGATTTCGCTGAATTCTTATATAAACCTTAATGTAAAATGATCTAATCGGGTCTCTATTCGCAATACCCTAGAAGTTTAATAGTGCATTTCACTCGTCATTTCATGCGCTTTGAGATGCCGCTTAGCCCAATTCGCTATCTGAAATAGGGGCCACGTAAGTTGAACAAATGTGATAGAATTACGCTGAATTCTTATATTAACCGTAATATAAAATGATCTAATCGGGTCTCTGTTTGCCTTATCCTAGATGTTTAACAGTGCATTTTACTCGCCATTTCATGCGCATTGAGATGCCGCTTATCCCAATACGCTATCTGAAATAGGAGCGACGTAAATTGAACAAATGTGATAGAATTTCGCTGAATTCTTTCATTAACCATAATGTAAAATGATCTAATCGGGTCTCTGTTAGCCGTAGCCTAGAAGTTTAATAGTGCATTTTATTCCCCATTTCATGCGCTTTGAGATGCCGCTTAGCCCAATACGCTATCTGAAATAGGAGCGACGTAAATTTAACAAATGTGATAGAATTACGCTGAATTCTTGTATTAACCGTAATATAAAATGATCGAATCGGGTCTCTGATTGCCCTATCATAGAAGTTGAATAGTGCATTTTACTCGCCATTCAACGCGCTTTAAGATGCCGCCTATCCCAGTACGCTATCTGAAATAGGAGCGACGTAAGTTGAACAAATGCGATAGAATTACGCTGAAATATTATATTCACCGTAATATAAAATGATCTAATCGGGTCTCTGTTTGCCTTACCCTAGAAGTTTAATAGTGCATTTTACTCGCCATTTCATGCGCTTTGAGATGCCGCCTAGCCTAGTACGCTATCTGAAATAGGAGCGACGTAAATTGAACAAATGTGATAGAACATTCCTGAATTCTTAAATTAACCATAATATAAAATGATCAAATCGGGTCTCTGTTTGCCCTACCCTAGAAGTATAATAGTGCATTTTACTCGCCATTTCATGCGCTTTGAGATGCCGCTTAGGCCAATCCGCTATCTGAAATAGGAGCGACGTAAGTTGAACAAATGTGATAGAATTTCCCTGAATTCTTATATTAACCAAAATATAAAATGATCTAATCGGGTCTCTGTTTGCCTTACCCTAGAAGTTTAATAGTGCATTTTACTCGCCATTTCATGCGCTTTTAGATGCCGCCTAGCCTAGTACGCTATCTGAAATAGGAGCGACGTAAATTGAACAAATGTGATAGAACATTCCTGAATTCTTAAATTAACCATAATATAAAATGATCTAATCGGGTCTCTGTTTGCCCTACCCTAGAAGTTTAATAGTGCATTTTACTCGACATTTCATGCGCTTTGCGATGCCGCTTAGGCCAATCCGCTATCTGAAATAGGAGCGGCGTAAGTTGAACAAATGTGATAGAATTTGGCTGAATTCTTAAATTAAGCATAATATAAAATGATCTAATCGGGTCTCTGTTTGCCCTACCCTAGCAGCTTAATAGTGCATTTTACTCGCCATTTCTTGCGCTTTGAGATGCCGCTTAGCCCAATACGCTATCTGAAATATCAGCGACTTAAATTGAACAAATGTGATAGGATTTCGCTGAATTCTTATATAAACCTTAATGTAAAATGATCTAATCGGGTCTCTATTCGCAATACCCTAGAAGTTTAATAGTGCATTTCACTCGTCATTTCATGCGCTTTGAGATGCCGCTTAGCCCAATTCGCTATCTGAAATAGGAGCGACGTAAATTGAATAAATGTGATAGAATTTCGCTGAACTCTTATATTAACCAAAATATAAAATGATCTAATCTGGTCTCTGATTGCCCTTTCATAGAAGGTTAATAGTGCATTTTACTCGCCATTCCACGCGCTTTAAGATGCCGCCTAGCTCAGTACGCTATCTGAAATAGGAGCGACGTAAGTTGAACAAATGTGATAGAATTATGCTGAATTCTTATATTAACCGTAATATAAAATGATCTAATCGGGTCTCTGTTTGCCTTATCCTAGATGTTTAACAGTGCATTTTACTCGCCATTTCATGCGCATTGAGATGCCGCTTATCCCAATACGCTATCTGGAAGAGGAGCGACGTAAATTGAACAAATGTGATAGAATTTCGCTGAATTCTTTCATTAACCATAATGTAAAATGATCTAATCGGGTCTCTGTTCGTCGTAGCCTAGAAGTTTAATAGTGCATTTTATTCGCCATTTCATGCGCTTTGAGAAGCCGCTTAGCCCAATACGCTATCTGGAATAGGAGCGACGTAAATTGAACAAATGTGATAGGATTTCGCTGAATTCTTATATTAACCAAAATATAAAATGATCTAATCGGGTCTCTGTTTGCCTTACCCTAGAAGTTTAATAGTGCATTTTATTTACCATGTCATGCGCTTTGAGATGCCGCTTAGCCCAATACGCTATCTGAAATAGGAGCGACGTAAATGGAACAAATGTGATAGGATTTCGCTGAATTCTTAAATTAACCATAATATAAAATGATCTAATCGGGTCTCTGTTTACCGTACCCTAGAAGTTTAATAGTGCATTTTACTCGCCATATCATGCGCTTTGAGCTGCCGCTTAGCCCAATACTCTATCTGAAATATGAGCGACGTAAATTGAACAAATGTGATAGAATTTCCCTGAAATCTTATATTAAACAAAATAAAAAATGATCTAATCGGGTCTCTGTTTGCCCTACCCTAGAAGTTTAATAGTGCATCTCACTCGTCATTCCACGCGCTTTAAGATGCCGCTTAGCCCAATACGCTATCTGAAATATGAGCGACGTAAATTGAACAAATGTGATAGAATTTCCCTGAAATCTTATATTAAACAAAATAAAAAATGATCTAATCGGGTCTGTGATTGCCCTATCATAGAAGTTTAATAGTGCATTTTACTCGCCATTCTGCGCGCTTTAAGATGCCGCCTAGCACAGTACGCTGTCTGAAATAGGAACGACGTAAATTGAACAAATGTGATAGAATTTTGCTGAATTCTTAAATTAACTATAATATAAAATGATCTAATCGGGACTCTGTTTGCCCTACCCTAGAAGTTTAATAGTGCATTTTACTCGCCATTTCATGCGCTTTTAGATGCCGCTTAGACCAATACGCTATCTGAAATAGGAGCGACGTAAGTTGAACAAATGTGATAGAATTTCGCTGAATTCTTAAATTAACCATAATATGAAATGATGTAATCGGATCTCTGTTCGCCCTACCCAAGAAGTTTAATAGTGCATTTTACTCGACATTCCGCGCGCTTTAAGATGCCGCCTAGCCCAGAACACTATTTGAGATAGGAACGACGTAAATTGAACAAATGTGATAGAATTTCGCTGAATTCTTATATTAACCAAAATATAAAATGATCTAATCGGGTCTCTGATTGCCCTATCATAGAAGTTTAATAGTGCATTTTACTCGCCATTCTGCGCGCTTTAAGATGCCGCCTAGCACAGTACGCTGTCTGAAATAGGAACGACGTAAATTGAACAAATGCGATAGAATTTTGCTGAATTCTTAAATTAACTATAATATAAAATGATCTAATCGGGACTCTGTTTGCCCTACCCTAGAAGTTTAATAGTGCATTTTACTCGCCATTTCATGCGCTTTTAGATGCCGCTTAGCCCAATAAGGTAACAGAAATAGGAGCGACGTAAATTGAACAAATGTGATAGAATTTTGCTGAATTCTTAAATTAACCATAATATAAAATGATCTAATCGGGACTCTGTTTGCCCTACCCTAGAAGTATAATAGGGCATTTTACTCGCCATTTCATGCGCTTTGAGATGCCGCTTAGCTCAATAAGCTATCTGAAATAGGAGCGACGTAAATTGAACAAATGTGATAGAATTTCTCTGAATTCTTATATTAACCAAAATATAAAATGATCTAATCGGGTCTCTGATTGCCCTATCATAGAAGTTTAATAGTGCATTTTACTCGCCATTCCGCGCGCTTTAAGATGCCGCCTAGCACAGTACGCTATCTGAAATAGGAACGACGTAAATTGAACAAATGTGATAGAATTTTGCTGAATTCTTAAATTAAACATAATATAAAATGATCTAATCGGGACTCTGTTTGCCCTACCCTAGAAGTTTAATAGTGCATTTTACTCGCCATTTCAAGCGCTTTGAGATGCCGCTTAGCCCAATACGCTATCTGAAATAGGAGCGACCTAAGTTGAACAAATGTGATAGAATTTCGCTGAATTCTTAAATTAACCGTAATATAAAATGATCTAATCGGGTTTCTGATTGCCCTATCATAGAAGTTTAATAGTGCATTTTACTCGCCATTCTGCGCGCTTTAAGATGCCGCCTAGCACAGTACGCTGTCTGAAATAGGAACGACGTAAATTGAACAAATGTGATAGAATTTTGCTGAATTCTTAAATTAACCATAATATAAAATGATCTAATCGGGACTCTGTTTGCCCTACCCTAGAAGTTTAATAGTGCATTTTACTCGCCATTTCATGCGTTTTGAGATGCCGCTTAGCCCAATACGCTATCTGAAATAGGAGCGACCTAAGTTGAACAAATGTGATAGAATTTCGCTGAATTCTTAAATTAACCGTAACATAAAATGATCTAATCGGGTCTCTGTTTGCCCTACCCTAGAAGTTTAATAGTGCATTTTACTCGCCATTCCGCGCGCTTTAAGATGCCGCCTAGCACAGTACGCTATCTGAAATAGGAACGACGTAAATTGAACAAATGTGATAGAATTTCGCTGAATTCTTTTATTAACCATAATGTGAAATGATCTAATCGGGTCTCTGTTCGCCCTAGCCTAGAAGTTTAATAGTGCATTTTATTCGCCATTTCATGCGCTTTGAGATGCCGCTTAGCCCCAATACGCTATCTGAAATAGGAGCGACGTAAGTTGAACAAATGTGATAGAATTTCGCTGAATTCTTAAATTAACCATAATATAAAATGATGTAATCGGATCTCTGTCCGCCCTACCCAAGAAGTTTAATAGTGCATTTCACTCGTCATTTCATGCGCTTTGAGATGTCGCTTAGCCCAATACGCTATCTGAAATTGGAGCGACGTAAATTGAACACATGTGATAGAATTTCCCTGAAATCTTATATTATACAAAATATAAAATGATCTAATCGGGACTCTGATTGCCTTACCCTAGAAGTTTAATAGTGCATTTTACTCGCCATTTCAAGCGCTTTGAGATGCCGCTTAGCCCAATACGCTATCTGAAATAGAAGCGACCTAAGTTGAACAAATGTGATAGAATTTCGCTGAATTCTTAAATTAACCGTAATATAAAATGATCTAATCGGGTTTCTGATTGCCCTATCATAGAAGTTTAATAGTGCATTTTACTCGCCATTCTGCGCGCTTTAAGATGCCGCCTAGCACAGTACGCTATCTGAAATAGGAACGACGTAAATTGAACAAATGTGATAGAATTTTGCTGAATTCTTAAATTAACCATAATATAAAATGATCTAATCGGGACTCTGTTTGCCCTACCCTAGAAGTTTAATAGTGCATTTTACTCGACATTCCGCGCGCTTTAAGATGCCGCCTAGCCCAATACGCTATCTGAAATAGGAGCGACCTAAGTTGAACAAATGTGATAGAATTTCGCTGAATTCTTAAATTAACCGTAATATAAAATGATCTAATCGGGTCTCTGTTTGCCCTACCCTAGAAGTTTAATAGTGCATTTTACTCGCCATTCCGCGCGCTTTAAGATGCCGCCTAGCACAGTACGCTATCTGAAATAGGAACGACGTAAATTGAACAAATGTGATAGAATTTTGCTGAATTCTTAAATTAACCATAATATAAAATGATCAAATCGGGACTCTGTTTGCCCTACCCT
This sequence comes from Macropis europaea, assembly GCA_916610135.2. Taxonomy (NCBI): domain Eukaryota; kingdom Metazoa; phylum Arthropoda; class Insecta; order Hymenoptera; family Melittidae; genus Macropis; species Macropis europaea. The sequence continues at coordinate 11,880 of CAKAJE020001221.1, read as the reverse complement.
AGAAGTTTAATAGTGCATTTTACTCGCCATTTCATGCGCTTTGAGATGCCGCTTAGCCCAATACGCTATCTGAAATAGGAGCGACGTAAGTTGAACAAATGTGATAGAATTTTGCTGAATTCTTAAATTAACCATAATATAAAATGATCAAATCGGGACTCTGTTTGCCCTACCCTAGAAGTTTAATAGTGCATTTTACTCGCCATTTCATGCGCTTTGAGATGCCGCTTAGCCCAATACGCTATCTGAAATAGGAGTGACGTAAGTTGAACAAATGTGATAGAATTTCGCTGAATTCTTAAATTAACCATAATATAAAATGATGTAATCGGATCTCTGTTCGCCCTACCCAAGAAGTTTAATTGTGCATTTCACTCGTCATTTCATGCGCTTTGAGATGTCGCTTAGCCCAATACGCTATCTGAAATAGGAGCGACGTAAATTGAACAAATGTGATAGAATTTCGCTGAATACATATATTAACCAAAATATAAAATGATCTAATCGGGACTCTGTTTGCCCTACCCTAGAAGTTTAATAGTGCATTTTACTCGCCATTTCATGCGCTTTGAGATGCCGCTTAGCTCAATAAGCTATCTGAAATAGGAGCGACGTAAATTGAACAAATGTGATAGAATTTCTCTGAATTCTTATATTAACCAAAATATAAAATGATCTAATCGGGTCTCTGATTGCCCTATCATAGAAGTTTAATAGTGCATTTTACTCGCCATTCCGCGCGCTTTAAGATGCCGCCTAGCACAGTACGCTATCTGAAATAGGAACGACGTAAATTGAACAAATGTGATAGAATTTTGCTGAATTCTTAAATTAAACATAATATAAAATGATCTAATCGGGACTCTGTTTGCCCTACCCTAGAAGTTTAATAGTGCATTTTACTCGCCATTTCAAGCGCTTTGAGATGCCGCTTAGCCCAATACGCTATCTGAAATAGGAGCGACCTAAGTTGAACAAATGTGATAGAATTTCGCTGAATTCTTAAATTAACCGTAATATAAAATGATCTAATCGGGTTTCTTATTGCCCTATCATAGAAGTTTAATAGTGCATTTTACTCGCCATTCTGCGCGCTTTAAGATGCCGCCTAGCACAGTACGCTATCTGAAATACGAACGACGTAAATTGAACAAATGTGATAGAATTTTGCTGAATTCTTAAATTAACCATAATATAAAATGATCTAATCGGGACTCTGTTTGCCCTACCCTAGAAGTTTAATAGTGCATTTTACTCGACATTCCGCGCGCTTTAAGATGCCGCCTAGCCCAATACGCTATCTGAAATAGGAGCGACCTAAGTTGAACAAATGTGATAGAATTTCGCTGAATTCTTAAATTAACCGTAATATAAAATGATCTAATCGGGTCTCTGTTTGCCCTACCCTAGAAGTTTAATAGTGCATTTTACTCGCCATTCCGCGCGCTTTAAGATGCCGCCTAGCACAGTACGCTATCTGAAATAGGAACGACGTAAATTGAACAAATGTGATAGAATTTTGCTGAATTCTTAAATTAACCATAATATAAAATGATCTAATCGGGTCTCTGTTCGCCCTAGCCTAGAAGTTTAATAGTGCATTTTATTCTCCATTTCATGCGCTTTGAGATGCCGCTTAGCCCAATACGCTATCTGAAATAGGAGCGACGTAAGTTGAACAAATGTGATAGAATTTCGCTGAATTCTTCAATTAACCATAATATAAAATGATGTAATCGGATCTCTGTTCGCCCTACCCAAGAAGTTTAATAGTGCATTTCACTCGTCATTTCATGCGCTTTGAGATGTCGCTTAGCCCAATACGCTATCTGAAATTGGAGCGACGTAAATTGAACACATGTGATAGAATTTCCCTGAAATCTTATATTAAACAAAATATAAAATGATCTAATCGGGACTCTGATTGCCTTACCCTAGAAGTTTAATAGTGCATTTTACTCGCCATTTCATGCGCTTTGAGATGCCGCTTAGCCCAATAAGCAATCTGAAATAGGAGCGACGTAAATTGAACAAATGTGATAGAATTTCGCTGAATTCTTATATTAACCAAAATATAAAATGATCTAATCGGGTCTCTGATTGCCCTATCATAGAAGTTTAATAGTGCATTTTACTCGACATTCCGCGCGCTTTAAGATGCCGCCTAGCCCAGAACACTATTTGAGATAGGAACGACGTAAATTGAACAAATGTGATAGAATTTCGCTGAATTCTTATATTAACCAAAATATAAAATGATCTAATCGGGTCTCTGATTGCCCTATCATAGAAGTTTAATCGTGCATTTTACTCGCCATTCTGCGCGCTTTAAGATGCCGCCTAGCACAGTACGCTGTCTGAAATAGGAACGACGTAAATTGAACAAATGTGATAGAATTTTGCTGAATTCTTAAATTAACCATAATATAAAATGATCTAATCGGGACTCTGTTTGCCCTACCCTAGAAGTTTAATAGTGCATTTTACTCGCCATTTCATGCGTTTTGAGATGCCGCTTAGCCCAATACGCTATCTGAAATAGGAGCGACCTAAGTTGAACAAATGTGATAGAATTTCGCTGAATTCTTAAATTAACCGTAACATAAAATGATCTAATCGGGTCTCTGTTTGCCCTACCCTAGAAGTTTAATAGTGCATTTTACTCGCCATTCCGCGCGCTTTAAGATGCCGCCTAGCACAGTACGCTATCTGAAATAGGAACGACGTAAATTGAACAAATGTGATAGAATTTCGCTGAATTCTTTTATTAACCATAATGTGAAATGATCTAATCGGGTCTCTGTTCGCCCTAGCCTAGAAGTTTAATAGTGCATTTTATTCGCCATTTCATGCGCTTTGAGATGCCGCTTAGCCCAATACGCTATCTGAAATAGGAGCGACGTAAGTTGAACAAATGTGATAGAATTTCGCTGAATTCTTAAATTAACCATAATATAAAATGATGTAATCGGATCTCTGTTCGCCCTACCCAAGAAGTTTAATAGTGCATTTCACTCGTCATTTCATGCGCTTTGAGATGTCGCTTAGCCCAATACGCTATCTGAAATTGGAGCGACGTAAATTGAACACATGTGATAGAATTTCCCTGAAATCTTATATTATACAAAATATAAAATGATCTAATCGGGACTCTGATTGCCTTACCCTAGAAGTTTAATAGTGCATTTTACTCGCCATTTCAAGCGCTTTGAGATGCCGCTTAGCCCAATACGCTATCTGAAATAGGAGCGACCTAAGTTGAACAAATGTGATAGAATTTCGCTGAATTCTTAAATTAACCGTAATATAAAATGATCTAATCGGGTTTCTGATTGCCCTATCATAGAAGTTTAATAGTGCATTTTACTCGCCATTCTGCGCGCTTTAAGATGCCGCCTAGCACAGTACGCTATCTGAAATAGGAACGACGTAAATTGAACAAATGTGATAGAATTTTGCTGAATTCTTAAATTAACCATAATATAAAATGATCTAATCGGGACTCTGTTTGCCCTACCCTAGAAGTTTAATAGTGCATTTTACTCGACATTCCGCGCGCTTTAAGATGCCGCCTAGCCCAATACGCTATCTGAAATAGGAGCGACCTAAGTTGAACAAATGTGATAGAATTTCGCTGAATTCTTAAATTAACCGTAATATAAAATGATCTAATCGGGTCTCTGTTTGCCCTACCCTAGAAGTTTAATAGTGCATTTTACTCGCCATTCCGCGCGCTTTAAGATGCCGCCTAGCACAGTACGCTATCTGAAATAGGAACGACGTAAATTGAACAAATGTGATAGAATTTTGCTGAATTCTTAAATTAACCATAATATAAAATGATCAAATCGGGACTCTGTTTGCCCTACCCTAGAAGTTTAATAGTGCATTTTACTCGCCATTTCATGCGCTTTGAGATGCCGCTTAGCCCAATACGCTATCTGAAATAGGAGCGACGTAAGTTGAACAAATGTGATAGAATTTTGCTGAATTCTTAAATTAACCATAATATAAAATGATCAAATCGGGACTCTGTTTGCCCTACCCTAGAAGTTTAATAGTGCATTTTACTCGCCATTTCATGCGCTTTGAGATGCCGCTTAGCCCAATACGCTATCTGAAATAGGAGTGACGTAAGTTGAACAAATGTGATAGAATTTCGCTGAATTCTTAAATTAACCATAATATAAAATGATGTAATCGGATCTCTGTTCGCCCTACCCAAGAAGTTTAATTGTGCATTTCACTCGTCATTTCATGCGCTTTGAGATGTCGCTTAGCCCAATACGCTATCTGAAATAGGAGCGACGTAAATTGAACAAATGTGATAGAATTTCGCTGAATTCTTATATTAACCAAAATATAAAATGATCTAATCGGGTCTCTGATTGCCCTATCATAGAAGTTTAATAGTGCATTTTACTCGACATTCCGCGCGCTTTAACATGCCGCCTAGCCCAGAACACTATTTGAGATAGGAACGACGTAAATTGAACAAATGTGATAGAATTTCGCTGAATTCTTTTATTAACCAAAATATAAAATGATCTAATCGGGTTTCTGATTGCCCTATCATAGAAGTTTAATAGTGCATTTTACTCGCCATTCTGCGCGCTTTAAGATGCCGCCTAGCACAGTACGCTATCTGAAATAGGAACGACGTAAATTGAACAAATGTGATAGAATTTTGCTGAATTCTTAAATTAACCATAATATAAAATGATCTAATCGGGACTCTGTTTGCCCTACCCTAGAAGTTTAATAGTGCATTTTACTCGCCATTTCATGCGCTTTGAGCTGCCGCTTAGCTCAATAAGCTATCTGAAATAGGAGCGACGTAAATTGAACAAATGTGATAGAATTTCTCTGAATTCTTATATTAACCAAAATATAAAATGATCTAATCGGGTCTCTGATTGCCCTATCATAGAAGTTTAATAGTGCATTTTACTCGCCATTCCGCGCGCTTTAAGATGCCGCCTAGCACAGTACGCTATCTGAAATAGGAACGACGTAAATTGAACAAATGTGATAGAATTTTGCTGAATTCTTAAATTAAACATAATATAAAATGATCTAATCGGGACTCTGTTTGCCCTACCCTAGAAGTTTAATAGTGCATTTTACTCGCCATTTCAAGCGCTTTGAGATGCCGCTTAGCCCAATACGCTATCTGAAATAGGAGCGACCTAAGTTGAACAAATGTGATAGAATTTCGCTGAATTCTTAAATTAACCATAATATAAAATGATCTAATCGGGTTTCTGATTGCCCTATCATAGAAGTTTAATAGTGCATTTTACTCGCCATTCTGCGCGCTTTAAGATGCCGCCTAGCACAGTACGCTATCTGAAATACGAACGACGTAAATTGAACAAATGTGATAGAATTTTGCTGAATTCTTAAATTAACCATAATATAAAATGATCTAATCGGGACTCTGTTTGCCCTACCCTAGAAGTTTAATAGTGCATTTTACTCGACATTCCGCGCGCTTTAAGATGCCGCCTAGCCCAATACGCTATCTGAAATAGGAGCGACCTAAGTTGAACAAATGTGATAGAATTTCGCTGAATTCTTAAATTAACCATAATATAAAATGATCTAATCGGGTCTCTGTTTGCCCTACCCTAGAAGTTTAATAGTGCATTTTACTCGCCATTCCGCGCGCTTTAAGATGCCGCCTAGCACAGTACGCTATCTGAAATAGGAACGACGTAAATTGAACAAATGTGATAGAATTTTGCTGAATTCTTAAATTAACCATAATATAAAATGATCTAATCGGGACTCTGTTTGCCCTACCCTAGAAGTTTAATAGTGCATTTGACTCGCCATTTCATGCGCTTTGAGATGCCGCTTAGCCCAATACGCTATGTGAAATAGGAGCGACCTAAGTTGAACAAATGTGATAGAATTTCGCTGAATTCTTTTATTAACCATAATGTGAAATGATCTAATCGGGTCTCTGTTCGCCCTAGCCTAGAAGTTTAATAGTGCATTTTATTCTCCATTTCATGCGCTTTGAGATGCCGCTTAGCCCAATACGCTATCTGAAATAGGAGCGACGTAAGTTGAACAAATGTGATAGAATTTCGCTGAATTCTTAAATTAACCATAATATAAAATGATGTAATCGGATCTCTGTTCGCCCTACCCAAGAAGTTTAATAGTGCATTTCACTCGTCATTTCATGCGCTTTGAGATGTCGCTTAGCCCAATACGCTATCTGAAATTGGAGCGACGTAAATTGAACACATGTGATAGAATTTCCCTGAAATCTTATATTAAACAAAATATAAAATGATCTAATCGGGACTCTGATTGCCTTACCCTAGAAGTTTAATAGTGCATTTTACTCGCCATTTCATGCTCTTTGAGATGCCGCTTAGCCCAATAAGCAATCTGAAATAGGAGCGACGTAAATTGAACAAATGTGATAGAATTTCGCTGAATTCTTATATTAACCAAAATATAAAATGATCTAATCGGGTCTCTGATTGCCCTATCATAGAAGTTTAATAGTGCATTTTACTCGACATTCCGCGCGCTTTAAGATGCCGCCTAGCCCAGAACACTATTTGAGATAGGAACGACGTAAATTGAACAAATGTGATAGAATTTCGCTGAATTCTTATATTAACCAAATATAAAATGATCTAATCGGGTCTCTGATTGCCCTATCATAGAAGTTTAATCGTGCATTTTACTCGCCATTCTGCGCGCTTTAAGATGCCGCCTAGCACAGTACGCTGTCTGAAATAGGAACGACGTAAATTGAACAAATGTGATAGAATTTTGCTGAATTCTTAAATTAACCATAATATAAAATGATCTAATCGGGACTCTGTTTGCCCTACCCTAGAAGTTTAATAGTGCATTTTACTCGCCATTTCATGCGTTTTGAGATGCCGCTTAGCCCAATACGCTATCTGAAATAGGAGCGACCTAAGTTGAACAAATGTGATAGAATTTCGCTGAATTCTTAAATTAACCGTAACATAAAATGATCTAATCGGGTCTCTGTTTGCCCTACCCTAGAAGTTTAATAGTGCATTTTACTCGCCATTCCGCGCGCTTTAAGATGCCGCCTAGCACAGTACGCTATCTGAAATAGGAACGACGTAAATTGAACAAATGTGATAGAATTTCGCTGAATTCTTTTATTAACCATAATGTGAAATGATCTAATCGGGTCTCTGTTCGCCCTAGCCTAGAAGTTTAATAGTGCATTTTATTCGCCATTTCATGCGCTTTGAGATGCCGCTTAGCCCAATACGCTATCTGAAATAGGAGCGACGTAAGTTGAACAAATGTGATAGAATTTCGCTGAATTCTTAAATTAACCATAATATAAAATGATGTAATCGGATCTCTGTCCGCCCTACCCAAGAAGTTTAATAGTGCATTTCACTCGTCATTTCATGCGCTTTGAGATGTCGCTTAGCCCAATACGCTATCTGAAATTGGAGCGACGTAAATTGAACACATGTGATAGAATTTCCCTGAAATCTTATATTATACAAAATATAAAATGATCTAATCGGGACTCTGATTGCCTTACCCTAGAAGTTTAATAGTGCATTTTACTCGCCATTTCAAGCGCTTTGAGATGCCGCTTAGCCCAATACGCTATCTGAAATAGGAGCGACCTAAGTTGAACAAATGTGATAGAATTTCGCTGAATTCTTAAATTAACCGTAATATAAAATGATCTAATCGGGTTTCTGATTGCCCTATCATAGAAGTTTAATAGTGCATTTTACTCGCCATTCTGCGCGCTTTAAGATGCCGCCTAGCACAGTACGCTATCTGAAATAGGAACGACGTAAATTGAACAAATGTGATAGAATTTTGCTGAATTCTTAAATTAACCATAATATAAAATGATCTAATCGGGACTCTGTTTGCCCTACCCTAGAAGTTTAATAGTGCATTTTACTCGACATTCCGCGCGCTTTAAGATGCCGCCTAGCCCAATACGCTATCTGAAATAGGAGCGACCTAAGTTGAACAAATGTGATAGAATTTCGCTGAATTCTTAAATTAACCGTAATATAAAATGATCTAATCGGGTCTCTGTTTGCCCTACCCTAGAAGTTTAATAGTGCATTTTACTCGCCATTCCGCGCGCTTTAAGATGCCGCCTAGCACAGTACGCTATCTGAAATAGGAACGACGTAAATTGAACAAATGTGATAGAATTTTGCTGAATTCTTAAATTAACCATAATATAAAATGATCAAATCGGGACTCTGTTTGCCCTACCCTAGAAGTTTAATAGTGCATTTTACTCGCCATTTCATGCGCTTTGAGATGCCGCTTAGCCCAATACGCTATCTGAAATAGGAGCGACGTAAGTTGAACAAATGTGATAGAATTTTGCTGAATTATTAAATTAACCATAATATAAAATGATCAAATCGGGACTCTGTTTGCCCTACCCTAGAAGTTTAATAGTGCATTTTACTCGCCATTTCATGCGCTTTGAGATGCCGCTTAGCCCAATACGCTATCTGAAATAGGAGTGACGTAAGTTGAACAAATGTGATAGAATTTCGCTGAATTCTTAAATTAACCATAATATAAAATGATGTAATCGGATCTCTGTTCGCCCTACCCAAGAAGTTTAATTGTGCATTTCACTCGTCATTTCATGCGCTTTGAGATGTCGCTTAGCCCAATACGCTATCTGAAATAGGAGCGACGTAAATTGAACAAATGTGATAGAATTTCGCTGAATTCTTATATTAACCAAAATATAAAATGATCTAATCGGGTCTCTGATTGCCCTATCATAGAAGTTTAATAGTGCATTTTACTCGACATTCCGGGCGCTTTAACATGCCGCCTAGCCCAGAACACTATTTGAGATAGGAACGACGTAAATTGAACAAATGTGATAGAATTTCGCTGAATTCTTATATTAACCAAAATATAAAATGATCTAATCGGGTCTCTGATTGCCCTATCATAGAAGTTTAATCGTGCATTTTACTCGCCATTCTGCGCGCTTTAAGATGCCGCCTAGCACAGTACGCTGTCTGAAATAGGAACGACGTAAATTGAACAAATGTGATAGAATTTTGCTGAATTCTTAAATTAACCATAATATAAAATGATCTAATCGGGACTCTGTTTGCCCTACCCTAGAAGTTTAATAGTGCATTTTACTCGCCATTTCATGCGTTTTGAGATGCCGCTTAGCCCAATACGCTATCTGAAATAGGAGCGACCTAAGTTGAACAAATGTGATAGAATTTCGCTGAATTCTTAAATTAACCGTAACATAAAATGATCTAATCGGGTCTCTGTTTGCCCTACCCTAGAAGTTTAATAGTGCATTTTACTCGCCATTCCGCGCGCTTTAAGATGCCGCCTAGCACAGTACGCTATCTGAAATAGGAACGACGTAAATTGAACAAATGTGATAGAATTTTGCTGAATTCTTATGTTAACCATAATATAAAATGATCTAATCGGGACTCTGTTTGCCCTACCCTAGAAGTTTAATAGTGCATTTTACTCGCGATTTCATAGGCTTTGAGATGCCGCTTAACCCAATACGCTATCTGAAATAGGAGCGACCTAAGTTGAACAAATGTGATAGAATTTCGCTGAATTCTTTTATTAACCATAATGTGAAATGATCTAATCGGGTCTCTGTTCGCCCTAGCCTAGAAGTTTAATAGTGCATTTTATTCGCCATTTCATGCGCTTTGAGATGCCGCTTAGCCCAATACGCTATCTGAAATAGGAGCGACGTAAGTTGAACAAATGTGATAGAATTTCGCTGAATTCTTAAATTAACCAAAATATAAAATGATGTAATCGGATCTCTGTTCGCCCTACCCAAGAAGTTTAATAGTGCATTTCACTCGTCATTTCATGCGCTTTGAGATGTCGCTTAGCCCAATACGCTATCTGAAATTGGAGCGACGTAAATTGAACACATGTGATAGAATTTCCCTGAAATCTTATATTATACAAAATATAAAATGATCTAATCGGGACTCTGATTGCCTTACCCTAGAAGTTTAATAGTGCATTTTACTCGCCATTTCAAGCGCTTTGAGATGCCGCTTAGCCCAATACGCTATCTGAAATAGGAGCGACCTAAGTTGAACAAATGTGATAGAATTTCGCTGAATTCTTAAATTAACCATAATATAAAATGATCTAATCGGGTCTCTGTTTGCCCTATCATAGAAGTTTAATCGTGCATTTTCCTCGCCATTCTGCGCGCTTTAAGATGCCGCCTAGCACAGTACGCTGTCTGAAATAGGAACGACGTAAATTGAACAAATGTGATAGAATTTTGCTGAATTCTTAAATTAACCATAATATAAAATGATCTAATCGAGACACTGTTTGCCCTACCCTAGAAGTTTAACAGTGCATTTGACCCGCCATTTCATGCGCTCTGAGATGCCGCTTAGCCCAATACGCTATCTGAAATAGGAGCGACCTAAGTTGAACAAATGTGATAGAATTACCCTGAATTCTTTTATTAACCATAATGTGAAATGATCTAATCGGGTCTCTGTTCGCCCTAGCCTAGAAGTTTAATAGTGCATTTTATTCGCCATTCCATGCGCTTTGAGATGCCGCTTAGCCCAATACGCTATCTGAAATAGGAGCGACGTAAATTGAACAAATGTGATAGAATTTCACTGATATCTTATATTAACCTTAATATAAAATGATCTAATCGGGTCTCTGTTTGCCCTACCCTAGAAGTTTAATAGTGCATTTTACTCGCCATTCCGCTCGCTTTAAGATGCCGCCTAGCACAGTACGCTATCTGAAATAGCAGCGACGTAAATTGAACAAATGTGATAGAATTTCGCGGAGTTCTTATATTAATCATAATATAAAATGATCTAATCGGGTCTCTGATTGCTCTATCATAGAAGTTTAATAGTGCGTTTTGCTCGGCATGTCGTGCGCTTTAAGGTGCCGCTTATCCCAATACGCTATCTGAAGTTGGAGCGACGTAAATTGAACAAGTGTGATAGAATTACGCTGAATCCTTATATTAATCATAATATAAGATGACCCAATCCGGTCTCTGATTGTCCTATCCGAGGAGTTTACTAGTATATTTTACTTGACATTTCATGCGCTTTAAGATGCCGCCGCGCCCAATACGCTATCTGAAATAGGAGCGCCGTAAATTGAACAAATGTGATAGAATTACGCAAGAATTCTTATATTAACCATAATTTAAAATGATCTAATCGGGTCTCCGATTGCCCTATCCGAGAAGTTTAGTAGTGCATTTCACTCGACATATCATGCGCTTTAAGATGTCGCCTCGCCTAATACGCTATCTGAAATAGGAGCGACGTAAATTGAACAAATGCGATAGAATTACGCAGAATTCTTATATTAACCATAATATAAAATGATCTAATCGGGTCGCTGGTTGCTCTATCATAGAAGCTTAATAGTGCATTTTACTCGCCATTTCATGCGCTTTAAAGTGCCGCCTACCCCAATACGCTATCTGAAATTGGAGCTACGTAAGTTGCACAAGCGTGATAGAAGTACGCAGAATTCTTAAATTAACCATAATATAATACGATATATTCGGGTCTCTGATTGCCCTATCATAGAAGTTTAATAGTGCATTTTACTCGTCATTTCATGCGCTTTAAGGTGCCGCCTAACCCAATACGCCATCTGAAATAGGAGCGACATAAATTGACAAATGTGATAGAAGTACGCAGAATTCTTATATTAACCATAATTTAAAATGACCTAATCGGGTCTCTGATTGCCCTATCCGAGAAGTTTAGTAGTGCATTTTACTCGACATATCATGCGCTTTAAGATGCCGCCGCGCCCAATACGCTATCTGAAATAGGAGCGACGTAA
>CAKAJE020001220.1:0-20920 GCA_916610135.2 Macropis europaea | reverse complement strand
CCTCAAAGCGCATGAAGTGACGAGTGAAATGCACTATTAAACTTCTAGGGTAGGGCAAGCAGAGACCCGATTAGATCATTTTATATTATGGTTAATTTAAGAATTCAGCGAAATTCTATCACATTTGTTCCATTTACGTCGCTCCAATTTCAGATAGCGTATTGGGCTAAGCGGCATCTCAAAGCGCATGAAATGGCGAATAAAATGCACTATTAAACTTCTAGGCTAGGGCGAACAGAGACCCGAGCAGATCATTTTACATTATGGTTAATAAAAGAATTCAGCGTAATTCTATCACATTTGTTCAACTTACGTCGCTCCTATTTCAGCTAGCGTATTGGGCTAAGCGGCATCTCAAGGCGCATGAAATGGCGAGTGAAATGCACTATTAAACTTCTAGGATAAGGCAAACAGATACCCGGTTAGATCACTTTATATTACGGTTAATATAAGAATGCAGCGTAATTCTATCACATTTGTTCAAGTTACGTCGCTCCTATTTCAGATAGCGTACTGGGCTAGGCGGCACCTTAAAGCGCGTGGAATGGCGAGTAAAATGCACTACTAATCTTCTATGATAGGGCAATCAGAGACCCGATTAGATCATTTTATATTTTGTTTAATATAAGATTTCAGGGAAATTCTATCACACTTGTTCAATTTACGTCGCTCCTATTTCAGATAGCGTATTGGGCTACGCGGCATCACAAAGCGCATGAAATGGCGAATAAAATGCACTATTAAACTTCTAGGGTAGGGCAAACAGAGACCCGATTAGATCATTTTGTACTATGGTTAATTTAAGAATTCAGCAAAATTCTATCACGTTTGTTCAATTTACGTCGCTCCTATTGCAGATAGCGTATTGGGTTAAGCGGCACCTCAAAGCGCATGAAATTGCGAGTAAAATGCACTATTAAACTTCTAGGGTTGAGCAAACAGGGACCCGATTAGATCATTTTATATTATGGTTAATTTAAGAATTCAGCGAAATTCTATCACATTTGTTCAATTTACGTCGCTCCTATTTCAGATAGCGTATTGGGCTAAGCGGCATCTCAAAGCGCGTGGAATGGCGAGTAAAATGCACTATTAAACTTCTATGATAGGGCAATCAGAGACCCGATTAGATCGTTTTATATTTTGGATAATATAAGAATTCAACGAAATTCTATCACATTTGTAAAATTTACGTCGCTCCTATTACAGATAGCTTATTGGGCTTAGCGGCATCTCAAAGCGCATGAAATGACGAGTGAAATGCACTATTAAACTTCTAGGGTAGGGCAAACAGAGACCCGAGCAGATCATTTTACATTATGGTTAATAAAAGAATTCAGCGTAATTCTATCACATTTGTTCAATTTACGTCGCTCCTATTTCAGATAGCGTATTGGGCTAAGCGGCATCTCAAGGCGCATGAAATGGCGAGTGAAATGCACTATTAGACTTCTATGGTAGGGCGAACAGAGACCCGATTGTATCATTTTACATTAAGGTTAATATAAGAATTCACGGAAATTCTATCACATTTGTTCAATTTACGTCGCTCCTATTCCAGATAGCGCATTGGGCTAAGCGGCATCTCAAAGCGCATGAAATGGCGAGTAAAATGCGCTATTAAACTTCTAGGATAAGGCAAACAGAGACCCGATTAGATCATTTTATATTACGGTTAATATAAGAATTCAGCGTAATTCTATCACATTTGTTCAAGTTACGACGCTCCTATTTCAGATAGGGTACTGGGCTAGGCGGCATCTAAAAGCGCGTGGAATGGCGAGTAAAATGCACTACTAATCTTCTATGATAGGGCAATCAGAGACCCGATTAGATCATTTTATATTTTGATTAATATAAGATTTCAGGGAAATTCTATCACATTTGTTCAATTTACGTCGCTCCTATTTCAGATAGCGTATTGGGCTTAGCGGCATCTCAAAGCACATGAAGTGACGAGTGAAATGCACTATTCAACTTCTAGGGTAGGGCAAACAGAGACACGATTATATCATTTTACATTATGGTTAATGTAAGAATTCAGCGAAATTCTATCACATTTGTTCAATTTACGTTGCTCCTATTTCAGATAGCTTATTGGGCTTAGCGGCATCTCAAAGCGCATGAAGTGTCGAGTGAAATGCCCTATTAAACTTCTAGGGTAGGGCAAACAGAGACCCGATTAGATCATTTTATATTATGGTTAATTTAAGAATTCAGCAAAATTCTATCACATATGTTCAACTAACGTCGCTTCTATTTCAGATAGCGTACTGTGCTAGGCGGCATCTTAAAGCTCGTGGAATGGCGAGTAAAATGCACTACTAAACTTCTATGATAGGGCAATCAGAGACCCGATTAGATCATTTATATTTTGTTTAATATAAGATTTCAGGGATATTGTATCACATTTGTTCAATTTACGTCGCTCCTATTTCAGATAGCGTATTCGGCTAAGCGGCATCTCAAAGCGCATGAAATGGCGAATAAAATGCACTACTAAACTTCTATGCTAGGGCGAACAGAGACCCGATGAGATCATTTTATATTATGGTTAATTTAAGATGTCAGCAAAATTTTATCACATTTGTTCAATTTACGGCGCTCCTATTTCAGATAGCGTACTGGACTAGGCGGCATCTTAAAGCGCGTGGAATGGCGAGTAAAATGCCCTCTAAACTTCTATGATAGGGCAATCAGAGTCCCGATTATATCATTTTATATTTTGGTTAATATAAGAATTCAGCGAAATTCTATCACATTTGTTCAATTTACGTCGCTCCTATTACAGATAGCTGATTGTGCTTAGCGGCATCTCAAAGCGCATGAAGTGACGAGTGAAATGCACTATTAAACTTCTAGGGTAGGGCAAACAGAGACCCGATTATATCATTTTACATTATGGTTAATGTAAGAATTCAGCGAAATTCTATCACATTTGTTCAAATTACGTCGCTCCTATTTCAAATAGCGTATTGGGCTAAGCGGCATCTCAAAGCGCATGAAGTGACGAGTGAAATGCACTATTAAACTTCTAGGGTAGGGCGAACAGAGACCCGATTAGATCATTTTACATTAAGGTTAATATAAGAATTCACGGAAATTCTATCACATTTGTTCAATTTACGTCGCTGCTATTTCAGATAGCGTATTGGGCTAAGCGGCATTTCAAAGCGCATGAAATGGCGAGTAAAATGCACTATTAAACTTCTCGGATAAGGCAAACAGAGACCGAGTAGATCATTTTATATTACGGTTAATATAAGAATTCAGCGTAATTCTATCACATTTGTTCATCTTACGTCGCTCCTATTTCAGATAGCGTACTGGGCTAGGCGGCATCTTAAAGCACGTGGAAGGGCGAGTAAAATGCACTACTATACTTCTATGATACAGTAATCAGAGACCCGATTACATCATTTTATATTTTGTTTAATATAAGATTTCAGGGAAATTCTATCACATTTGATCAATTTACGTCGCTCCTATTTCAGATAGCGTATTGGGCTAAGCGGCATCTCAAAGCGCATGAAATGTCGAATAAAATGCACTATTAAACTTCTAGGCTAGGGCGAACAGAGACCCGATTAGATCATTTTACATTATGGTTAATAAAAGAATTCAGCGAAATTCAATCACATTTGTTCAACTTACGTCGCTCCTATTTCAGATAGCGTACTGGGCTAGGCGCCATCTTAAAGCGCGTGGAATGGCGAGTAAAATGCACAGCTCAACTTTTATGATAGGGCAATCAGAGGCCCGATTAGCTCATTTTATATTTTGTTTAATATAAGATTTCATGGAAATTCTATCACATTTGTTCAATTTACGTCGCTCCTATTTCAGATAGCTTATTGGGCTAAGCGGCATGTCAAAGCGCATGAAATGACGAGTGAAATGCACTGTTAATCTTCTATGATATTGCAATCAGAGACCCGATTAGATCATTTTATATTTTGTTTAATATAAGATTTCAGGGAAATTCTATCACATTTGTTCAATTTACGTCGCTCCTATTTCAGATAGCGTATTGGGCTAAGCGGCATCTCAAAGCGCATGAAATGGCGAGTGAAATGCACTATTAGACTTCTATGGTAGGGCGAACAGAGAAACGATTACATCATTTTACATTAAGGTTAATATAAGAATTCAGGGAAATTCTATCACATTTGTTCACTTTACGTCGCTCCTATTCCAGATAGCGTATTGGGCTATGCGGCAGCTTAAAGCACATGAAATGGCGAGTAAAATGCGCTATCAAACTTCTATGATAGGGCAAACAGAGGCCCGATTACATCATTTTATATTACGGTCAATATAAGAATTCAGCGTAATTCTATCACATTTGTTCAACTTACGTAGCTCCTATTTCAGATACCGTACTCGGCTAGGCGGCATCATAAAGCGCGTGGAATGGCGAGTAAAATGCACTATTAAACTTCTATGATAGGGCAATCAGAGACCCGATTAGATCATTTTATATTTTGTTTAATATAAGATTTCAGGGAAATTCTATCGCATTTGTTCAATTTACGTCGCTCCTATTTCAGATAGCGTATTCGGCTAAGCGGCATCTCAAAGCGCATGAAATGTCGAATAAAATGCACTCTTAAACTTCTAGGCTAGGGCGAACAGAGACCCGATCAGATCATTTTACATTATGGTTAATAAAAGAATTCAGCGAAATTCTATCACATTTGTTCAACTTACGTCGCTCCTATTTCAGTTAGCGTATTGGGCTATGCGGCACCTTAAAGCACATGGAATGGCGAGTAAAATGCACTATTAAACTTCTATGATAGGGCAAACAGAGACCCGATTATATCATTTTATATTACGGTTAATATAAGAATTCAGCGTAATTCTATCACATTTGTTCAACTTACGTCGCTCCTGTTTCAGGTAGCGTACTGGGCTAGGCGGCATCTTAAAGCGCGTGGAATGGCGAGTAAAATGCACTACTAAACTTCTGTGATAGGGCAATCAGAGACCCGATTAGATCATTTTATATTTTGTTTAATATAAGATTTCAGGGAAATTCTATCACATTTGTTCAATTTACGTCGCTCCTATTTCAGATAGCGTATTGGGCTAAGCGGCATCTCAAGGCGCATGAAATGGCGAATAAAATGCGCTATTAAACTTCTAGGCTAGGGCGAACAGAGACCAGATTAGATCATTTTACATTAAGGTTAATATAAGAATTCACGGAAATTGTATCACATTTGTTCAATTTACGTCGCTCCTATTTCAGATTGCGTATTGGGCTAAGCGGCATTTCAAAGTGCATGAAATGGCGAGTAAAATGCACTATCAAACTTCTAGGATAAGGCAAACAGAGACCCGATTAGATCATTGTATATTACGGTTAATATAAGAATTCAGCGTAATTCTACCACAGTTGTTCAACTTACGTCGCTCCTATTTCAGGTAGCGTACTGGGCTTGGCGGCATCTTAAAGCGCGTGGAATGGCGAGTAAAATGCACTATTAAACTTCTAGCATAAGGCAAACAGTGACCCGATTAGATCATTTTATATTGCGGTTAATATAAGAATGCGGCGTAATTCTTTCACATTTGTTCAATTTACGTCGCTGCTATTCCAGATAGCTTATTGTGCTTAGCGGCATCTCAAAGCGCATGAAATGACGAGTGAAATGCACTATTAAACTTCTAGGGTAGGGCAAACAGAGACCCGATTAGATCATTTTATATTAAGGTTACTTTAAGAATTCAGCGAAATTCTATCACATTTGTTCAATTTACGTCGCTCCTATTTCAGATAGCGTACTGTACTAGACGGCATCTTAAGGCTCGTGGAATGGCGAGTAAAATGCACTATTAAACTTCTATGGTAGGGAAACCAGAGACCCGATTAGATCATTTTATATTAAGGTTACTTTAAGAATTCAGCGAAATTCTATCACATTTGTTCAATTTACGTCGCTCCTATTTCAAATAGCTTATTGGGCGAAGCGGCGTCTCAAAGCGCATGAAATGACGAGTGAAATGCACTATTAAACTTCTAGGGTAGGGCAAACAGAGACCCGATTAGATCATTTGATATTATGGTTAATTTAAGAATTCAGCGAAATTCTATCACATTTGTTCAATTTACGTCGCTCCTATTTCAGATAGCGTATTGGGATAAGCGGCATCTCAAGGCGCATGAAATGGCGTGTAAAATGCACGATTAATCTTCTAGGGTAGGGCAAACAGAGACCCGATTAGATCATTTTATATTTTGTTTAATATAAGAATTCAGCGAAATTCTATCACATTTGTTCAATTTACGTCGCTCCTATTTCAGACAGCTTATTGGGCTTAGCGGCATCTGAAAGCGCATGAAATGGCGAACAAAATGCACTATTAAACTTCTAGGCTAGGGCGAACATAGACCAGATTAGATCATTTTATATTTTGGTTAATATAAGAATTCTACGAAACTCTATCACATTTGTTCAACTTACGTCGCTCCTATTTCAGATAGCGTACTGGGCTAGGCGGCATCTTAAAGCGCGTGGAATGGCGTGTAATATGCACAACTAAACTTCTATGATAGGGCAATCAGAGACCCGATTAGATCATTTTATATTTTGGTTAATATACGAATTCAGCGAAATTCTATCACATTTGTTCAATTTACGTCGCTCCTATTACAGATAATTTATTGTGCTTAGCGGCATCTCAAAGCGCATGAAGTGACGAGTGAAATGCACTATTAAACTTCTAGGGTAGTGCAAACAGAGACCCGATTAGATCATTTTACATTATGGTTAATGTAAGAATTCAGCGTAATTCTATCACATTTGTTCAAATTACGTCGCTCCTATTTCAGATAGCGTATTGGGCTAAGCGGCATCTCAAAGTGCATGAAATGGCGAGTGAAATGCACTATTAGACTTCTATGGTAAGGCGAACAGAGACCCGATTAGATCATTTTACATTAAGGTTAATATAAGATTTCCCGGAAATTCTATCACATTTGTTCAACTTACGTCGCTGCTATTTCAGGTAGCGTATTGGGCTAAGCGGCATCTCAAAGTGCATGAAATGGCGAATAAAATGCACTATTAAACTTCTAGGCTAGGGCGAACAGAGACCCGATTAGATCATTTTACATTATGGTTAATAAAAGAATTCAGCGAAATTCTATCACATTTGTTCAACTTACGTCGCTCCTATTTCAGATAGCGTACTGGGCTAGGCGCCATCTTAAAGCGCGTGGAATGGCGAGTAAAATGCACAGCTCAACTTTTATGATAGGGCAATCAGAGACCCGATTAGCTCATTTTATATTATGTTTAGTATAAGATTTCATGGAAATTCTATCACATTTGTTCAATTTACGTCGCTCCTATTTCAGATAGCTTATTGGGCTAAGCGGCATGTCAAAGCGCATGAAATGACGAGTGAAATGCACTATTAAACTTCTAGGGTAGGGCAAACAGAGACCCGATTATATCATTTTACATTATGGTTAATGTAAGAATTCAGCGAAATTCTATCACATTTGTTCAACTTACGTCGCTCCTATTTCAGATAGCGTACTGGGCTAGGCGCCATCTTAAAGCGCGTGGAATGGCGAGTAAAATGCACTGCTCAACTTCTAGGCTAGGGCGAACAGAGACCCGGTCAGATCATTTTACATTATGGTTAATAAAAGAATTCAGAGAAATTCTATCACATTTGTTCAATTTACGTCGCTCCTATTTCAGATAGCGTATTGGGCTAAGCGGCATCTCAAAGCGCATGATATGACGAGTGAAATGCACTATTAAACTTCTAGGGTAGGGCAAACAGAGACCCGATTATATCATTTTACATTATGGTTAATGTAAGAATTCAGCGAAATTCTATCACATTTGTTCAATTTACGTCGCTCCTATTTCAGATAGCTTATTGGGCTTAGCGGCATCTCAAAGCGCATGAAGTGACGAGTGAAATATACTATTAAACTTCTAGGGTAGGGCAAACAGAGACCCGATTAGATCATTTTATATTATGGTTAATTTAAGAATTCAGCAAAATTCTATCACATTTGTTCAACTTACGTCGCTCCTATTTCAGATAGCGTACTGGGCTAGGCGCCATCTTAAAGCGCGTGGAATGGCGAGTAAAATGCACTGCTCAACTTCTAGGCTAGGGCGAACAGAGACCCGGTCAGATCATTTTACATTATGGTTAATAAAAGAATTCAGAGAAATTCTATCACATTTGTTCAATTTACGTCGCTCCTATTTCAGATAGCGTATTGGGCTAAGCGGCATCTCAAAGCGCATGATATGACGAGTGAAATGCACTATTAAACTTCTAGGGTAGGGCAAACAGAGACCCGATTATATCATTTTACATAATGGTTAATGAACGAATTCAGCGAAATTCTATCACATTTGTTCAAATTACGTCGCTCCTATTTCAGATAGCGTATTGGGCTAAGCGGCATCTCAAAGCGCATGATGTGACGAGTGAAATGCACTATTAAACTTCTAGGGTCGGGCGAACAGAGACCCGATTAGATCATTTTACATTAAGGTTAATATAAGAATTCACGGAAATTCTATCACATTTGTTCAACTTACGTCGCTCCTATTTCAGATAGCGTACTGGGCTAGGCGCCATCTTAAAGCGCGTGGAATGGCGAGTAAATGCACAGCTCAACTTTTATGATAGGGCAATCAGAGACCCGATTAGCTCATTTTATATTTTGTTTAATATAAGATTTCATGGAAATTCTATCACATTTGTTCAATTTACGTCGCTCCTATTTCAGATAGCTTATTGGGCTAAGCGGCATGTCAAAGCGCATGAAATGACGAGTGAAATGCACTGTTAATCTTCTATGATATTGCAATCAGAGACCCGATTAGATCATTTTATATTTTGTTTAATATAAGATTTCAGGGAAATTCTATCACATTTGTTCAATTTACGTCGCTCCTATTTCAGATAGCTTATTGGGCTAAGCGGCATCTGAAGGCGCATGAAATGGCGAGTAAAATACACTATTAAACTTCTAGGGTAGGGCAAACAGAGACCCGATGAGATCATTTTATATTATGGTTAATTTAAGAATTCAGCAAAATTCTATCACATTTGTTCAACTTACGTCGCTCCTATTTCAGATAGCGTACTGGGCTAGGCGCCATCTTAAAGCGCGTGGAATGGCGAGTAAAATGCACTGCTCAACTTCTAGGCTAGGGCGAACAGAGACCCGATTAGATCATTTTATATTATAGTTAATTTAAGAATTCAGCGAAATTCTATCACATTTTTTCAATTTACGTCGCTCCTATTTCAGATAGCTTATTGGGCTAAGCGGCATGTCACAGCGCATGAAATGACGAGTGAAATGCACTATTAAACTTCTAGGGTAGGGCAAACAGAGACCCGATTATATCATTTTACATTATGGTTAATGTAAGAATTCAGCGAAATTCTATCACATTTGTTCATTTACGTCGCTCCTATTTCAGATAGCTTATTGGGCTTAGCGGCATCTCAAAGCGCATGAAGTGACGAGTGAAATATACTATTAAACTTCTAGGGTAGGGCAAACAGAGACCCGATTAGATCATTTTATATTATGGTTAATTTAAGAATTCAGCAAAATTTTATCACATTTGTTCAACTTACGTCGCTCCTATTTCAGATAGCGTATTGGGCTAAGCGGCATCTCAAGGCGCATGAAATGGCGAGTGAAATGCACTATTAGACTTCTATGGTAGGGCGAACAGAGACCCGATTGGATCATTTTACATTAAGGTTAATATAAGAATTCACGGAAATTCTATCACATTTGTTCAATTTACGTCGCTCCTATTCCAGATAGCGCATTGGGCTAAGCGGCATCTCAAAGCGCATGAAATGGCGAGTAAAATGCGCTATTAAACTTCTAGGATAAGGCAAACAGAGACCCGATTAGATCATTTTATATTACGGTTAATATAAGAATTCAGCGTAATTCTATCACATTTGTTCAAGTTACGACGCTCCTATTTCAGATAGGGTACTGGGCTAGGCGGCATCTAAAAGCGCGAGGAATGGCGAGTAAAATGCACTACTAATCTTCTATGATAGGGCAATCAGAGACCCGATTAGATCATTTTATATTTTGATTAATATAAGATTTCAGGGAAATTCTATCACATTTGTTCAATTTACGTCGCTCCTATTTCAGATAGCGTATTGGGCTTAGCGGCATCTCAAAGCACATGAAGTGACGAGTGAAATGCACTATTCAACTTCTAGGGTAGGGCAAACAGAGACCGATTATATCATTTACATTATGGTTAATGTAAGAATTCAGCGAAATTCTATCACATTTGTTCAATTTACGTTGCTCCTATTTCAGATAGCTTATTGGGCTTAGCGGCATCTCAAAGCGCATGAAGTGTCGAGTGAAATGCCCTATTAAACTTCTAGGGTAGGGCAAACAGAGATCCGATTAGATCATTTTATATTATGGTTAATTTAAGAATTCAGCAAAATTCTATCACATATGTTCAACTTACGTCGCTTCTATTTCAGATAGCGTACTGTGCTAGGCGGCATCTTAAAGCTCGTGGAATGGCGAGTAAAATGCACTACTAAACTTCTATGATAGGGCAATCAGAGACCCGATTAGATCATTTTATATTTTGTTTAATATAAGATTTCAGGGATATTGTATCACATTTGTTCAATTTACGTCGCTCCTATTTCAGATAGCGTATTCGGCTAAGCGGCATCTCAAAGCGCATGAAATGGCGAATAAAATGCACTACTAAACTTCTAGGCTAGGGCGAACAGAGACCAGATTAGATCATTTTATATTTTGGTTAATATAAGATGTCAGCAAAATTTTATCACATTTGTTCAATTTACGGCGCTCCTATTTCAGATAGCGTACTGGGCTAGGCGGCATCTTAAAGCGCGTGGAATGGCGAGTAAAATGCCCTCTAAACTTCTATGATAGGGCAATCAGAGACCCGATTATATCATTTTATATTTTGGTTAATATAAGAATTCAGCGAAATTCTATCACATTTGTTCAATCTACGTCGCTCCTATTACAGATAGCTGATTGTGCTTAGCGGCATCTCAAAGCGCATGAAGTGACGAGTGAAATGCACTATTAAACTTCTAGGGTAGGGCAAACAGAGACCCGATTATATCATTTTACATTATGGTTAATGTAAGAATTCAGCGAAATTCTATCACATTTGTTCAAATTACGTCGCTCCTATTTCAGATAGCGTATTGGGCTAAGCGGCATCTCAAAGCGCATGAAGTGACGAGTGAAATGCACTATTAAACTTCTAGGGTAGGGCGAACAGAGACCCGATTAGATCATTTTACATTAAGGATAATATAAGAATTCACGGAAATTCTATCACATTTGTTCAATTTACGTCACTCCTATTGCAGATAACGTATTCGGCTAAGTGGCATCTCAAAGCGCATGAAATGGCGAGTAAAATGCACTATTAAACGTCTAGGGTAAGGCAAACAGAGACACGATTAGATCTTTTTATATTACGGTTAATATACGAATTCAGCGAAATTCTATCACATTTGTTCAATTTACGTCGCTCCTATTACAGATAATTTATTGTGCTTAGCGGCATCTCAAAGCGCATGAAGTGACGAGTGAAATGCACTATTAAACTTCTAGGGTAGTGCAAACAGAGACCCGATTAGATCATTTTACATTATGGTTAATGTAAGAATTCAGCGTAATTCTATCACATTTGTTCAAATTACGTCGCTCCTATTTCAGATAGCGTATTGGGCTAAGCGGCATCTCAAAGTGCATGAAATGGCGAGTGAAATGCACTATTAGACTTCTATGGTAAGGCGAACAGAGACCCGATTAGATCATTTTACATTAAGGTTAATATAAGATTTCCCGGAAATTCTATCACATTTGTTCTACTTACGTCGCTGCTATTTCAGGTAGCGTATTGGGCTAAGCGGCATCTCAAAGTGCATGAAATGGCGAATAAAATGCACTATTAAACTTCTAGGCTAGGGCGAACAGAGACCCGATTAGATCATTTTACATTATGGTTAATAAAAGAATTCAGCGAAATTCTATCACATTTGTTCAACTTACGTCGCTCCTATTTCAGATAGCGTACTGGGCTAGGCGGCATCTTAAAGCGCGTGGAATGGCGAGTAAAATGCACAGCTCAACTTTTATGATAGGGCAATCAGAGACCCGATTAGCTCATTTTATATTATGTTTAATATAAGATTTCATGGAAATTCTATCACATTTGTTCAATTTACGTCGCTCCTATTTCAGATAGCTTATTGGGCTAAGCGGCATGTCAAAGCGCATGAAATGACGAGTGAAATGCACTATTAAACTTCTAGGGTAGGGCAAACAGAGACCCGATTATATCATTTTACATTATGGTTAATGTAAGAATTCAGCGAAATTCTATCACATTTGTTCAATTTACGTCGCTCCTATTTCAGATAGCTTATTGGGCTTAGCGGCATCTCAAAGCGCATGAAGTGACGAGTGAAATATACTATTAAACTTCTAGGGTAGGGCAAACAGAGACCCGATTAGATCATTTTATATTATGGTTAATTTAAGAATTCAGCAAAATTCTATCACATTTGTTCAACTTACGTCGCTCCTATTTCAGATAGCGTACTGGGCTAGGCGCCATCTTAAAGCGCGTGGAATGGCGAGTAAAATGCACTGCTCAACTTCTAGGCTAGGGCGAACAGAGACCCGGTCAGATCATTTTACATTATGGTTAATAAAAGAATTCAGAGAAATTCTATCACATTTGTTCAATTTACGTCGCTCCTATTTCAGATAGCGTATTGGGCTAAGCGGCATCTCAAAGCGCATGATATGACGAGTGAAATGCACTATTAAACTTCTAGGGTAGGGCAAACAGAGACCCGATTATATCATTTTACATTATGGTTAATGTAAGAATTCAGCGAAATTCTATCACATTTGTTCAATTTACGTCGCTCCTATTTCAGATAGCTTATTGGGCTTAGCGGCATCTCAAAGCGCATGAAGTGACGAGTGAAATATACTATTAAACTTCTAGGGTAGGGCAAACAGAGACCCGATTAGATCATTTTATATTATGGTTAATTTAAGAATTTAGCAAAATTCTATCACATTTGTTCAACTTACGTCGCTCCTATTTCAGATAGCGTACTGGGCTAGGCGCCATCTTAAAGCGCGTGGAATGGCGAGTAAAATGCACTGCTCAACTTCTAGGCTAGGGCGAACAGAGACCCGGTCAGATCATTTTACATTATGGTTAATAAAAGAATTCAGAGAAATTCTATCACATTTGTTCAATTTACGTCGCTCCTATTTCAGATAGCGTATTGGGCTAAGCGGCATCTCAAAGCGCATGATATGACGAGTGAAATGCACTATTAAACTTCTAGGGTAGGGCAAACAGAGACCCGATTATATCATTTTACATAATGGTTAATGAACGAATTCAGCGAAATTCTATCACATTTGTTCAAATTACGTCGCTCCTATTTCAGATAGCGTATTGGGCTAAGCGGCATCTCAAAGCGCATGATGTGACGAGTGAAATGCACTATTAAACTTCTAGGGTCGGGCGAACAGAGACCCGATTAGATCATTTTACATTAAGGTTAATATAAGAATTCACGGAAATTCTATCACATTTGTTCAACTTACGTCGCTCCTATTTCAGATAGCGTACTGGGCTAGGCGCCATCTTAAAGCGCGTGGAATGGCGAGTAAAATGCACAGCTCAACTTTTATGATAGGGCAATCAGAGACCCGATTAGCTCATTTTATATTTTGTTTAATATAAGATTTCATGGAAATTCTATCACATTTGTTCAATTTACGTCGCTCCTATTTCAGATAGCTTATTGGGCTAAGCGGCATGTCAAAGCGCATGAAATGACGAGTGAAATGCACTGTTAATCTTCTATGATATTGCAATCAGAGACCCGATTAGATCATTTTATATTTTGTTTAATATAAGATTTCAGGGAAATTCTATCACATTTGTTCAATTTACGTCGCTCCTATTTCAGATAGCTTATTGGGCTAAGCGGCATCTGAAGGCGCATGAAATGGCGAGTAAAATACACTATTAAACTTCTAGGGTAGGGCAAACAGAGACCCGATTAGATCATTTTATATTATGGTTAATTTAAGAATTTAGCAAAATTCTATCACATTTGTTCAACTTACGTCGCTCCTATTTCAGATAGCGTACTGGGCTAGGCGCCATCTTAAAGCGCGTGGAATGGCGAGTAAAATGCACTGCTCAACTTCTAGGCTAGGGCGAACAGAGACCCGATTAGATCATTTTATATTATAGTTAATTTAAGAATTCAGCGAAATTCTATCACATTTTTTCAATTTACGTCGCTCCTATTTCAGATAGCTTATTGGGCTAAGCGGCATGTCACAGCGCATGAAATGACGAGTGAAATGCACTATTAAACTTCTAGGGTAGGGCAAACAGAGACCCGATTAGATCATTTTATATTATAGTTAATTTAAGAATTCAGCGAAATTCTATCACATTTTTTCAATTTACGTCGCTCCTATTTCAGATAGCTTATTGGGCTAAGCGGCATCTCAAAGCGCATGAAATGACGAGTGAAATGCACTATTAAACTTCTAGGATAGGGCAAACAGAGACCCGATCAGATCATTTTACATTATGGTTAATAAAAGAATTCAGCGAAATTCTATCACATTTGTTCAACTTACGTCGCTCCTATTTCAGATACCGTATTGGGCTAGGCGGCATCTCAAAGCGCATGAAATGGCGAGGAAAATGCACTATTAAACTTCTAGGGTAGGGCAAGCAGAGACCCGATTAGATCATTTTATATTATGCTTAATTTAAGAATTCAGCAAAATTCTATCACATTTTTTCAATTTACGTCGCTCCTATTTCAGATAGCTTATTGGGCTAAGCGGCATCTCAAAGCACATGAAATGACGAGTGAAATGCACTATTAAACTTCTAGGATAGGGCAAACAGAGACCCGATCAGATCATTTTACATTATGGTTAATAAAAGAATTCAGCGAAATTCTATCACATTTGTTCAACTTACGTCGCTCCTATTTCAGATACCGTATTGGGCTAGGCGGCATCTCAAAGCGCATGAAATGGCGAGGAAAATGCACTATTAAACTTCTAGGGTAGGGCAAGCAGAGACCCGATTAGATCATTTTATATTATGCTTAATTTAAGAATTCAGCAAAATTCTATCACATTCGTTCAATTTAGGTCGCTCCTATTTCAGATAGCGTATTGGGCTAAGCGGCATCTCAAAGCGCATGAAATGGCGAGTGAAATGCACTATAAGACTTCTATGGTAGGGCGAACAGAGACCAGATTAGATCATTTTACATTCTGGTTAATAAAATAATTCAGCGAAATTCTATCACATTTGTTCAACTTTCGTCGCTCCTATTTCAGATAGCGTATTGAGCTAAGCGGCATCTCGAAGCGCATGAAATGGCGAGTATAATGCACTATTAAACTTCTAGGATAAGGCAAACAGATACCCGGTTAGATCACCTTATATTACGGTTAATATAAGAATTCAGCAAAATTCTATCACGTTTGTTCAATTTACGTCGCTCCTATTGCAGATAGCGTATTGGGTTAAGCGGCACCTCAAAGCGCATGAAATTGCGAGTAAAATGCACAATTAAACTTCTAGGGTAGAGCAAACAGGGACCCGATTAGATCATTTTATATTATGGTTAATTTAAGAATTCAGCGAAATTCTATCACATTTGTTCAATTTACGTCGCTCCTATTTCAGATAGCGTATTGGGCTATGCGGCATCTCAAAGCGCATGAAATGGCGTGTAAAATGCACGATTAAACTTCTAGGGTAGGGCAATCAGAGACCCGATTAGATCGTTTTATATTTTGGTTAATATAAGAATTCAACGAAATTCTTTCACATTTGTAAAATTTACGTCGCTCCTATTACAGATAGCTTATTGGGCTTAGCGGCATCTCAAAGCGCATGAAATGACGAGTGAAATGCACTATTAAACTTCTAGGGTAGGGCAAACACAGACCCGATTAGATCATTTTATATTATGGTTAATTTAAGAATTCAGCAAAATTCTATCACATTTGTTCAATTTACGTCGCTCCTATTTCAGATAGCGTACTGGGCTAGGCGGCATCTTAAAGCGGGTGGAATGGCGAGTAAAATGCACTACTAAACTTCTATGATAGGGCAATCAGAGACCCGATTAGATCATTTTATATTTTGTTTAATATAAGATTTCAGGGATATTGTATCACATTTGTTCAATTTACGTCGCTCCTATTTCAGATAGCGTATTGGGCTAAGCGGCATCACAAAGAACATGAAATGGCGAACAAAACGCACTATTAAACTTCTAGGCTATGGCGAAAAGAGATCAGATTAGATCATTTTATATTTTGGTTAACATAAGAATTCTGCGAAATTCTATCACAATTGTTCAATTTACGTCGCTCCTATTTCAGACAGCTTATTGGGGTTAGCGGCATCTCAAAGCGCATGAAGTGACGAGTGAAATGCACTATTAAACTTCTAGGGTAGGGCAAGCAGAGACCCGATTAGATCATTTTATATTATGGTTAATTTAAGAATTCAGCGAAATTCTATCACATTTGTTCCATTTACGTCGCTCCAATTTCAGATAGCGTATTGGGCTAAGCGGCATCTCAAAGCGCATGAAATGGCGAATAAAATGCACTATTAAACTTCTAGGCTAGGGCGAACAGAGACCCGAGCAGATCATTTTACATTATGGTTAATAAAAGAATTCAGCGTAATTCTATCACATTTGTTCAACTTACGTCGCTCCTATTTCAGCTAGCGTATTGGGCTAAGCGGCATCTCAAGGCGCATGAAATGGCGAGTGAAATGCACTATTAAACTTCTAGGATAAGGCAAACAGATACCCGGTTAGATCACTTTATATTACGGTTAATATAAGAATGCAGCGTAATTCTACCACATTTGTTCAATTTACGTCGCTCCTATTTCAGATAGCGTATTGGGTTAAGCGGCCTGTCAAAGCGCATGAAATGGCGAACAAAATGCACTATTAAAGTTATAGGCTCGGGCGAACAGAGATCCGATTAGATCATTTTACATTATGGGTAATAAAAGAATTCAGCGAAATTCTATCACATTTGTTCAACTTATATCGCTCCAATTTCAGATAGCGTATTGGGCTAAGCGGCATCTCAAATCGCATGAAATGGCGAATAAAATGCACTATTAAACTTCTAGGCTAGGGCGAACAGAGACCCGAGCAGATCATTTTACATTATGGTTAATAAAAGAATTCAGCGTAATTCTATCACATTTGTTCAATTTACGTCGCTCCTATTTCAGATAGCGTATTGGGCTAAGCGGCATCTCAAGGCGCATGAAATGGCGAGTGAAATGCACTATTAGACTTCTATGGTAGGGCGAACAGAGACCCGATTGGATCATTTTACATTAAGGTTAATATAAGAATTCACGGAAATTCTATCACATTTGTTCAATTTACGTCGCTCCTATTCCAGATAGCGCATTGGGCTAAGCGGCATCTCAAAGCGCATGAAATGGCGAGTAAAATGCGCTATTAAACTTCTAGGATAAGGCAAACAGAGACCCGATTAGATCATTTTATATTACGGTTAATATAAGAATTCAGCGTAATTCTATCACATTTGTTCAAGTTACGACGCTCCTATTTCAGATAGGGTACTGGGCTAGGCGGCATCTAAAAGCGCGTGGAATGGCGAGTAAAATGCACTACTAATCTTCTATGATAGGGCAATCAGAGACCCGATTAGATCATTTTATATTTTGATTAATATAAGATTTCAGGGAAATTCTATCACATTTGTTCAATTTACGTCGCTCCTATTTCAGATAGCGTATTGGGCTTAGCGGCATCTCAAAGCACATGAAGTGACGAGTGAAATGCACTATTCAACTTCTAGGGTAGGGCAAACAGAGACACGATTATATCATTTTACATTATGGTTAATGTAAGAATTCAGCGAAATTCTATCACATTTGTTCAATTTACGTTGCTCCTATTTCAGATAGCTTATTGGGCTTAGCGGCATCTCAAAGCGCATGAAGTGTCGAGTGAAATGCCCTATTAAACTTCTAGGGTAGGGCAAACAGAGATCCGATTAGATCATTTTATATTATGGTTAATTTAAGAATTCAGCAAAATTCTATCACATATGTTCAACTTACGTCGCTTCTATTTCAGATAGCGTACTGTGCTAGGCGGCATCTTAAAGCTCGTGGAATGGCGAGTAAAATGCACTACTAAACTTCTATGATAGGGCAATCAGAGACCCGATTAGATCATTTTATATTTTGTTTAATATAAGATTTCAGGGATATTGTATCACATTTGTTCAATTTACGTCGCTCCTATTTCAGATAGCGTATTCGGCTAAGCGGCATCTCAAAGCGCATGAAATGGCGAATAAAATGCACTACTAAACTTCTAGGCTAGGGCGAACAGAGACCCGATGAGATCATTTTATATTATGGTTAATTTAAGATGTCAGCAAAATTTTATCACATTTGTTCAATTTACGGCGCTCCTATTTCAGATAGCGTACTGGGCTAGGCGGCATCTTAAAGCGCGTGGAATGGCGAGTAAAATGCCCTCTAAACTTCTATGATAGGGCAATCAGAGACCCGATTATATCATTTTATATTTTGGTTAATATAAGAATTCAGCGAAATTCTATCACATTTGTTCAATTTACGTCGCTCCTATTACAGATAGCTGATTGTGCTTAGCGGCATCTCAAAGCGCATGAAGTGACGAGTGAAATGCACTATTAAACTTCTAGGGTAGGGCAAACAGAGACCCGATTATATCATTTTACATTATGGTTAATGTAAGAATTCAGCGAAATTCTATCACATTTGTTCAAATTACGTCGCTCCTATTTCAGATAGCGTATTGGGCTAAGCGGCATCTCAAAGCGCATGAAGTGACGAGTGAAATGCACTATTAAACTTCTAGGGTAGGGCGAACAGAGACCCGATTAGATCATTTTACATTAAGGATAATATAAGAATTCACTGAAATTCTATCACATTTGTTCAATTTACGTCACTCCTATTGCAGATAACGTATTCGGCTAAGTGGCATCTCAAAGCGCATGAAATGGCGAGTAAAATGCACTATTAAACGTCTAGGGTAAGGCAAACAGAGACACGATTAGATCTTTTTATATTACGGTTAATATACGAATTCAGCGAAATTCTATCACATTTGTTCAATTTACGTCGCTCCTATTACAGATAATTTATTGTGCTTAGCGGCATCTCAAAGCGCATGAAGTGACGAGTGAAATGCACTATTAAACTTCTAGGGTAGTGCAAACAGAGACCCGATTAGATCATTTTACATTATGGTTAATGTAAGAATTCAGCGTAATTCTATCACATTTGTTCAAATTACGTCGCTCCTATTTCAGATAGCGTATTGGGCTAAGCGGCATCTCAAAGTGCATGAAATGGCGAGTGAAATGCACTATTAGACTTCTATGGTAAGGCGAACAGAGACCCGATTAGATCATTTTACATTAAGGTTAATATAAGATTTCCCGGAAATTCTATCACATTTGTTCTACTTACGTCGCTGCTATTTCAGGTAGCGTATTGGGCTAAGCGGCATCTCAAAGTGCATGAAATGGCGAATAAAATGCACTATTAAACTTCTAGGCTAGGGCGAACAGAGACCCGATTAGATCATTTTACATTATGGTTAATAAAAGAATTCAGCGAAATTCTATCACATTTGTTCAACTTACGTCGCTCCTATTTCAGATAGCGTACTGGGCTAGGCGCCATCTTAAAGCGCGTGGAATGGCGAGTAAAATGCACAGCTCAACTTTTATGATAGGGCAATCAGAGACCCGATTAGCTCATTTTATATTATGTTTAATATAAGATTTCATGGAAATTCTATCACATTTGTTCAATTTACGTCGCTCCTATTTCAGATAGCTTATTGGGCTAAGCGGCATGTCAAAGCGCATGAAATGACGAGTGAAATGCACTATTAAACTTCTAGGGTAGGGCAAACAGAGACCCGATTATATCATTTTACATTATGGTTAATGTAAGAATTCAGCGAAATTCTATCACATTTGTTCAATTTACGTCGCTCCTATTTCAGATAGCTTATTGGGCTTAGCGGCATCTCAAAGCGCATGAAGTGACGAGTGAAATATACTATTAAACTTCTAGGGTAGGGCAAACAGAGACCCGATTAGATCATTTTATATTATGGTTAATTTAAGAATTCAGCAAAATTCTATCACATTTGTTCAACTTACGTCGCTCCTATTTCAGATAGCGTACTGGGCTAGGCGCCATCTTAAAGCGCGTGGAATGGCGAGTAAAATGCACTGCTCAACTTCTAGGCTAGGGCGAACAGAGACCCGGTCAGATCATTTTACATTATGGTTAATAAAAGAATTCAGAGAAATTCTATCACATTTGTTCAATTTACGTCGCTCCTATTTCAGATAGCGTATTGGGCTAAGCGGCATCTCAAAGCGCATGATATGACGAGTGAAATGCACTATTAAACTTCTAGGGTAGGGCAAACAGAGACCCGATTATATCATTTTACATTATGGTTAATGTAAGAATTCAGCGAAATTCTATCACATTTGTTCAATTTACGTCGCTCCTATTTCAGATAGCTTATTGGGCTTAGCGGCATCTCAAAGCGCATGAAGTGACGAGTGAAATACACTATTAAACTTCTAGGGTAGGGCAAACAGAGACCCGATTAGATGATTTTATATTATGGTTAATTTAAGAATTTAGCAAAATTCTATCACATTTGTTCAACTTACGTCGCTCCTATTTCAGATAGCGTA